>JANIJG010000920.1:8703-20534 GCA_024611175.1 Megaceryle torquata | reverse complement strand
GCTGTGGAGCAGGCACTGGGGGAGTCCCAGGCTGGGCCCTGCAGCAGACGGGAGCTGTGTTCAGGGGCTGGATTCTGCTACTGGGTTCAGGAACACACCAGTTGGGATTGGAGGTAGAATGGACAGAGTCCACCTGGGATGCCAGCCATTGAAAGAGTGAGCAACAAGCCAGAAAAATGACCCCAGCTGAGTGAGCTTGACCCTCGTGATCCCTCCTCTTTATACTGAATATGAGGTATATGGGATGGAAGCCCTTGTTGGTCAGTTTAGAGTCACCCATCCTGTCTTCTTCTCTCTGAAGTTGCAGCCTTTACTTTCTGCACCCCCCAACATGGTTCACAAGATCCAGCAGTAGCCTTGGTCTGCACACAAACCCTTGGTACTAATTCTAAACATCAGGTGTTATCACTGCTAGAAGCAGACACTCTGTGAAAACACACTGCTAGCCTTCAAAAAGTGCAGATAGTTAGAAGAACTGAGCTGAAAAGTGAAAAAAAAAAAAAAAAAAAAAGAGATTCCCTGTTTGAGCTGTGTGATTAATGCAGCCCATTTGCTCTGTGTAGCATTGAGGGCATGATGAGTGGAAGGAAACTTACCCTTGAACATCCAGCCTAGGACTGGTAACTGTGGCACCAGGAGAAGCTGCCCTTCAGTACCAATCACTTCAAAAGCAGCTCAAACTCCTTCATATGCTGCCAATATTTCTTTTTTCAGCTGGTGTGTAGTTGGCCTCGGAGTCTTTGTATCCTTGACTCCAAAATCCTAGGGCTTGGCCTGGAGTTTCCCCTGGTGCTTTCTGCCAGAGTCTCCAGGTAAGACCATTACTCCCAGCTGTGGTATAGAGCACATTTTTAATGTCCTGGACTGGCCCAATGGCTACTGCATGCCCGGTGTCTTGTTTGCCCTGTTCAAAGGCCTTGTTCAGGACCCCAACTAAAATTGATTTGCTTTTAAGTCACTTCATAGAGAGGTTTTACAATTTGACTGTAACCAGGAATGTGCATTCTCCAGAAACCCACAGCACCTCAGAAGGCTCGAGTTTCCTTTGTGTTAGTTGGTGGGGATATCACTGTTATTTTGTTAACCACATCCATCAGGATCTGGCGACACTCATCTTGCCTTTTGATTCCCAAAAACTGGATCTCTTGTGCAGGTCCCTTGACCTTGCTTCTTTTTATGGCAAAAATAGCATCTAAAAGAATTTCAATTATTTTCTTACCTTTCTCAAAACCTTCTGCTTCTGTGTTACCCCACACTGTACCATACCATCAATGTATTGCAGGTGTTCTGGAGCTCCACCTTTCTCCAGCTCAGTATGGAGCAGTCCATGACAAATGGCAGGCCTGTGTTTCCACCCCTGGGGCAATCGATTCCAGAACACAGCTTCCCGCCATTTCTTTGTCTGCTCTTGAGGCGTTACCAGAGGCCGAGCTGCAGGAGGCACCCTGCAGCAAAGCCCGGCCCAGGCCAGCACCGCCTGCGAGTGGCCGCTATCTTCCCACACACGAAAAACAAAACAAAACCAAACCACTCAACACACTACGCACCACCAAAAGCTTGCTACCAGACACCTTCCTCTCTGCCTTTTACCTCAAGCGAAGGCCCCCGGGTGCGGCAGCAGCGGCGGCTCAATGCGGCCCTGGAGGGACATGGCGGTCGGACAGGGCCCGGCGCTCCGGCAGCCGCTCCCTGCTGTGCGAGGGGCACACTTGCAGCCGCCCCCCCGCCCGCAGCCCCACTGACAGGCAGCTCGAGCCCCGTTAAGCGACCTGCCAAGCTGGCTTTTCAAAACACGAGGAACTGTAGAAAGAGCTGAAACCCCGAGTGCCAGGGCCTCGTTTCAATTCTGCTGGATGTAAGAGGAAAAGAGCGGCTGCTTTGCACAGGTAGGTGAGCCTGGACGCACTTGTGAGCTTGAAGAGATCAGGCCCATGAAGCTACTCCATTTTTTTTGGTCATCTTTCTCCAGTTCATAGTTCAAGAAGCAGCCAACACTGGCAAGTTAAGTCAGGGGAGCCCCTCTCCTCCAGGCCCATCACAACACAGAATGGGAGCACAACTAGTTTGGAAAGTATCATTGACACTGAAAGTAGAAAGCAATACCATCCACTGTTTGCAACACTTGAAGCAGAGAGGAAAGCGTAGGCTGGATTTGTCTTCACTCCAGCCCTGATCGCTGGTTGGTGTGGGATACCTCGAGCAGACACTCCCCTGCCCTGTCCAAGGAGAGTCACGGTGGTTGGCTCCTGTACATCAGGCAGGGGCTGGCAATATTGTGACTAAGAAATGGGTGAGTCTTCAGTGACAGCTAAGGAGCCGAGGAGGATGCGAAGGTGTCAGGTAATGCCTGGAGTGGTAAACCTCATTTAAAAAGATGAGAAAGGGGAGTGGTTGAGTCTCTGTATCTTATTTAGAAAGGGAATGGCGGAGACTGCTGTGTGCTCCTCTAGACCTGTCAATCACACTGCTGCTTGTAGCCAGGATGGGACTGATATATCCTGACACAACATATCAAAATGTCAAAAAATATTGAAACATATGAGGTTTTTTTCACACCAAAAATGTGACAAGATCATGTTATTTTGAAATGTCAAGATCTTCAGAAAAAACATTGTAATATTCAGAAGAACTTTTTTAACTTATGAGTCACTAATTGCAAAAGTTGAGCAACAGCATGGAAGCCACCATCTTTTCAACTAACTACATCACACCTCTACTGCAGACCATGACAAATTACCAGAATCAGAAAATATAATTGAGAGTGTGGATTGTGTGAGGATTTCTCAGAAAATCGAATGAAAATAAAGTGGGAATTCTGCCAGGGTACTGAGAACCAAGATAGTGGGATTCCTGGGGTTGGGGAGGAAAAGCTCTCATGTGACAGAAAAAACTACACACACGAAAACATCTAGGTTATCTCTTCAAAACCATGCTAATTCTTTGGGTTTCTCAGAGGGGTTAATTTACTAGCATGCAACCTGAGACTCCAGATTTGTATGAGCTAATTAACAAGGTATTTTTAAAACACATTAACAAGTTCAGTCTAAAAACCACTCTGAAAATGAAGCAGAGCTTATCAACCATGTATATGTTCAAATTTATTTCAGAGACCACAAAATAAATGCTCTTCCAGTGGCTTTGTTTCTATAGTGGGTAGCTCAGACGGACGCGATCGTAATCTTTATACGATTCTCATTTGAAATCTAACAAACAAGCAACCTCAGAGGGAAGACCGCTACCAACACATCATAACCACAAGAAAACACCACTACAGAAGCCCATAAATAACCACGTCAGCACATTCTCCTAAGGGCCTGGTTCTCAAGTGGACCTGGTTCTCAAGTGCCTTCTCCCCTGGATTAGCACCATTGGCTCCAGAGGACACACATTCCCAGACTGCAGGCAGCTGGTGACAGCCTGGTGCTTCCCTTCAGCTGCTCTACTTTGCCAGGGCTTTACGAGAGGAAGCCAGCAGCAAACTGGCTTGCATTAACTTGCAAGAACAATTAGGTGTAATTGGAATAGCTCAGAATATGTGCTAACCTTTCTTACACCAGTGAGGGCAATTAAACAGGTGGGCTCAGCAGAGGTAGAAGCCCCTGTCTGCACATTCACAGTTGAAGGTTATGGAGGCCACTCTGCCTCATTTGACCTGGCTGTTTTACGCTACCGCATGGGGAGAGGGCTGCGAACCATTATCCCTTTTCTGCCTTAAAAAGGGACAAACATCACCTAAACCTACGTGTTCTAAAAACCGAGGAAGCTGACGAGCTTCTAGCTAAGAATTTCTAAGGGGCCCAAGGTAAATAAATACCCATTTACCACTAGATTTCAGACAGATTTAGACATGTAACTCCTCTAGGTCCCTTTGAAAGTCCCAGCCCAAAAGTAACAGGATACAGCAACGAACAGCAACATAAAATGTACAAGTAAATCAAAATCACTTCTGCCTTAACTATCATATATCTAAAGTTTGCATTAATAAAAATACAGTTTCATCAAAGTGAGAGCATGCCTTTAGTGCTGGTCTTATTCTCAGTTTCCAAAATAAAGCACTAGAGCTGTGGCTTAAAGGAAGTGTGTAAAAATAACAAATTACACTCAGATGTTTTTTCCAGTCACTTGAAATGCCAGACACACTCACATTAAGTGAAAAAATATTCCTTCAAGTGTTTTTTATGTCTTGGGAAATGTTCTGCTTCGTAATTGGTCTTCTTTTATAGACATTATTTTAAAGCATAGAGCCAAACAACTATGATGTTCTGGGGATCTGCTGTAGCGCACAGAGATAGTATCTACTGTCTTCCGCTGCAATGGCTATAAAATAAAGTTTACGTGCTCCACCCTACATCATCCTCTTCAACATCACTTGACTTAAATCATGCACAGGGTCAGCATTTAAGATTGCTGGGGGAGAAACACAGAGTTTTATCATCACCTAAATGAATCTCTTTTTATGCTGTTGCTGTCTTGCAAAAAATTTGATCCCATTATTTTCTTAACAGTAATACTCAGCATACCAATCAAAGCACAATTTTTCTAACCTTTGGGCTTGCACTCACTATATAATGGCTAAAACTCCCTCTGTGCTCCTCTTATTATTACTGTTAGCACCCACAACATGGATTCTAGCAGAAGAAAGGAACAGGCAATTTTGCTAATGATGCTTGAATGAAAGGAAAATATATTGTCATCTTCAATAACTGCAATATTTGCTTTTGGAATGCTTACTACTGAAAAAAAAAAAGTGGTCTTTACAGTGAATTCTAAATTATTTTTATTTAGTCAAGCTTTCTATATAAAACCCCACATAACAGGAAATATTTCTCACTGTCTTTCTATTTTAAATAGCTGTGTTATATATTGTAAATTCCACAGTAGTGATGTTTGTCATTTCACGATCGAGTCTTAACAGGAACATATTTGTCACACAACATAGTCCATATATGGTGTATATACATCCACACCATATATCCATATGGTGGCCATCCACAGTGGTTATATGCACTTTGTCTACTGGTTCAAATAGCCTAGGAAAGTAAGATGTGTTTGTTACAAATATAAAGAAGGCTGTTGAATAATTATACTTATTCCTTTATTTAATAAGGTGAAAAGTTTTAGTGTTGAATATACCATTCTAAAATGTCTGATATTAAAAACCTAAAGATGCCTATATTAAAAACATAAAGATCCTGTCAACTAAGGATGCTTGAGAACAAAGTCATAAGGCCTTTTGAATTCCACATAAGAAAAACGAGCATAAAAGAAATAATTTGCATAAGCACAGAGAAAGAGAGGACTTCACGGACTAGATTTTCACTTGGGCTGAAGATACTCAGTTCCACTGAGGTAAGCATTGCTATGCCAATATAAACAAGTTGAGGACAGTAGGACCCTATAACAAGTAACTTAAGAAATTCTGTTTAGTCCAGCTGCTGTCTCTCTGCACCTACTTTCAGTCAAATGTGAGATAAGGAACACGTGATTATACGAGCTTCAACATTAGAAGAAATATAGCCATCAAAGTGATGTTAAATGGATACAAATATTTATAGAGAAAAGTAGGAGCTGCTGTTAATCAGCCATTCCTGTCAGGCACTCCCTCTGTAGGACTTAAAAGTTGAGAACAATGTCAAGTTACTTGGCTAGGGAAGGACCACACTATTTTCACAAAGCAGTTCCATTCTACCAGAGAGTAGGGGCTACGTTCACAAAATGTCTTGGGTGACAAAACATGGAATATTTCAAAGCTTCACTTCAAAGCATCAGGTTTTCCAGCAGAAACTCCAACTATGAGTTGAAAAATTACTTGATATAAGGTGAAGAAGCCAGTAAAATTTGTTTCCAAAGTTGCACTTCTTCCATACACGCACCCCAAACCCTAAAAGCTATGCATTATTTCTCAGAATAGACTAGTTAAAGAGTCTTGTTCTTGAGTCTTTCTTTCCCTTTTCTTTCCTTAGAATGATCTTCAATTTACCTTTGTGTATTTGTTTTAAAAGATTTGTTTTCTGAAGCTCTTTTCCACCCTGAGGCATCTTCTTTCAGATATGGCTTACCGAGCTAGTGAAACTTGGCAACAACTACCACACAAAGAGGTTTTTTTCTTATTAAATTGGGCAGCATAGAAGGGTATTTCAGGTGTTTTATTTAAAGTCTTGAATCACCTTAGGTAGACACCTCTATCTCTCTGTTGATAACATTCATAGCCAAAGCATCTCACTTTCTGACATATGAGTCTCAACTAAAGTTACCTGCCTCAAGTACACAACGTGAATCTTCCCCATAGCAGACGCCAGGGAAAAATCAAAGCACAGCACCAGTATCCCTAGAGCTTTTATTATTTGCTCTATTTGACGTGTGTGGGATTACGTGCTCTGTAGTCTCAGTATACCAACCAGCGCTGCTGCTGGAGCTCACTGTGTTGTCACAGACCAGCTCTGGTTTGTGGAAAGCATGTGTGGTTTAAACATTTGAAGATGGCAGCTGTCACTGTGACAGAGCCAGTTTGTAGGCTGGGGGACTGGGCTTACTCCCTGTTACTGCAGATGTCATTCTCCTTTAATACATCTATTTTGACCAAGTTCTTTTATTATTTTCTTACACTAGACCTATTTTCTTGATGAGGAGTGCAGTGTTTACTTACATAATTAGTCCTGAAATTTTGCTAAATTTTCTCAGAGGGAAGTCTCAGTTCTCCAGCTATTTATCACAGTTCTTGTTTCCACCCCATCAGAGAGCTATTTAGAATTTAACAAAACTGAAGTTAATCGAAACCAGCTTTTAGCTAGTGAACTAGCTCTTGCAATCTTTCCCGTTCTCTAGTCAGTTTTTCCTCCAAAATAAAACACCTAGGGAAATCCAAAAGTTTCAGAACTAGTAAAACTTTTTTCCTACTTACTTGGGTTTCATAGTTGATAAGCTGGTGTACAAGCTCTTCCTGAACCTTTTCCAAAGTTTAGGTGCCAATCACCTTTTTTTTTTCCAGTGTGGATTCTCCAGGTAACATAGTATGTATTTGTCTTGCATCTTCCACTCCCAAAGAGAACGAGATTTTCTTCCTCTCCTGCACTGTCATTCATGCTGATGAAACCTATAGGGATCAGTCTTCTACAAACTGGTCAAGTAGTTCAACAATTCCTCTGGGGAGAAGGGATGCCCACACCTAGTGAGAAAAAGACACGCTTCTCCACGGGGAAAAAAAAAAGACTAACAATAAACCTGTAAAAATACCCCACAGAAAAATTTCTTTGCAGGTCCATTTCCTCAGGCTCTTCAAAGCTTTCTGTTTCACTCTCTGGATAACCATTTGACCTTTTTATCCTACTCTCTTTTCTGCATCTGCTATTTTTACCTCTGTCTGTTCTTCCCTCTTTGTTTCCACTCATCTCCTTTCTTAGGATCAAAGTGGAAGGAAGGACATTTGAGCATCATTAGTTTGTGGACCTAGAGGCATAGATCACATTGCAACAGACATCACACAAAAAACCCCCAAACCCCATCACTCAGCTAATCCTCATGACTGACTGCTGGCATCAGTGCCCAGCAGACAAGTGCTAGAATTTTCAAAAGAACATTGTGCTGCTGAAGATGCTGACAGCCTGTCAAGCGGAGCGCTCACTAGCATACGCGTGGCGCTGAGGCAGTGTAGGTTTTGCCAGTCCAGAGTGCTGTTCTGGAAAGGTCATGAAAGTAGTTGAGACTTTCTGCCCCGGCTTTCATCAGGTTTATGTTTGTCTCAATTGGGAAATTGAACAAAACTACAATAAATTACTTTCTGCTGAGATAGGAGCAATACTGCACTTGCTCAAAACGCCTTTAAAAAATTCCATCTTGCAAGTTATTTCAAAACAATTTTCAGTCCAAACCAGTTCTGAAATTCTTACTATTCTAATCCAAGTTTGGGGTTAATTTAGAAAATTCAGCCTCCTACATTTGGAGCACACATTGCCAGCATTATGACTTTGGTTATAGGCGGCCAGAGCTGTAGCTGTTTTAACTTTTCAGATCTAGATGCCTTTTTATGCCATATTCCTACAACATTTGAAAATCTGTACCACGCAGTGTAAATCCACCTAATGAAGTCCATGGAGTTCTGCCAGGTACAAAACAGTGCAGAATTTGTCTCCTTGTTCTTATGATGGAGTGCTCCATCAGCAAGAGAAATTGCTGTCTAGCTTTGGCAAGAACAACTTGGATGCTACTGCATACATAATATTCCCTTTAAGATGACTTCGGTTCGAGAACCTTAATGAAAGATAATTTGCTTTAATTAACAAAACCACTACATAGATAGCTATAGCATATCCTCAAAGACAAGCTTAAAATTCAGTTCATCATTTGCTGAAAATAGGTTAAGTAGAGGCTTTCCTGTAATTCAAATGTAAAGAGCAACTTGCCACAAGAGCTTCCTTACAAGGAGAGGATAGCACCAAAACAGCGAGTTTCGAGAACGTGCCGACCCAAAGAACAGCCAATGTTGGAAAGCAGCTCAGGAGACTGGCAAATTCAGCCACCCTGCTCAAAGCAGGGTCAACTTAAGCAGGTTGGTCAGGACCGTGCCCTGGTCAGGTTTTTAAATTTAATCTTCATTTATTAAGCAGGATGAGGCTTCAGGATAAGCTCAGTGAGTTGTATTCTTAAATACTATTTTAAGACTTTGAAATGTTGATGTGTCCCATAAAAGACTAGTTTCTGGAGTTTACTTCTGACACTTTACATCTTAATTGAACCTCTGTGGCATCAGTTACGGACGATCTTTTGTGTAACTGAGCAAGTACCTTTTCAGTATAAAAGACCAATTATATATATATATTTTTGGAGGAGTCATTTACAGCTAAATGGGTTAAGTCTGGATAGGCAACATTCTGATGAAAATCTCTATTAATGAGTTCCTATCAAGCTGTATTTAGAGAAATAAATCTAAGCTTTCTGAAAAACTATCATAAATATAGACATAGATTATTCCCTTTAAAATAGAAGACTTTGACTTTTAACATTTCACAACACAACTTTCAGTGGTCATAATCAAGAAAGATTGAAAAAGAGTCCTAGTTTGCCCTTCTTCCATATATCTGTGACATTACTTCACTCTGAATAGTGGAAAAGGCTCAAAAGTTCTTCAATCAAAAACTTTACTGGGGCTGCAGCCCTGTAAGGCAGCAAGTTTCCAGTTCCAGCAAAGTCTGATAGCACTGAGCAGTAAGTACTAGGTAAATCTTCACCGATCAGGGCTAGACTAGAGAGAAGGTGCAAAATACAAAAACCATTAAAAGCTGGATGCATACTTTAACTTAAGATACGATTTTATCTGCAGATGTGCAGCTCAGGAATAATTTTTTTGATAGAGCCACTGAAAAAAATCCAGACTGCTTACTTTTGACTTCCTTTATGGTCCAGTGCATTCTTTATGCTTTGGTTATATGCACGGAGCAAATGAATTGCCTAACTAGAGCATGCAAACCAGATCTGACATATGCCACACTGATCTGATTTCACATTGCATAAATGCCTGACAAGTATAATAAATAAACCAGATCACATTAATTGCTTTTCTAAGTCTCCTAAAATCCATGGAACTTATTCCTGAGTGAGTTTGATTCCTCTAGCCAACAAAAACCAAATAGCAGCCAGGACTTCCCACTAGCCATTTGCAGCCTCTCCAATTGCAAACATACAGAGGAGATCGAATTGAGAAGCTTAGGAAACTTGCATTTCATTGCATAAATAACCTTTGGAAAACTTTTTTTTTTTTTTATAAAATCTGCAAGCACCATGCACACTTCCCAAAAAGTCCAATGGCAGAATAACAAGAATTAATACTTGGAAGGTCTCACAAACACCTGGAAAAGCCTTGGGAAAATGACAAGTACTGCCAAAAGTCAGGAGCATTTAAAATTCTCCAGTCAGAAACCCCAGTGTATGAGTACACAGTGTGCACATGTACACACACCTAGGAACTATATTTGACACTATCACTTGTTAGCAATACACTTCACTACCTCCATCAGCTTTACTCTTACACAAAGTTCTTTGGGACGTGGTCTTTCTCACTGTACTCAGAAGAAGCCCTCCACAAACAGCAGGCTTTGACTGCAGAAAGAACCTCTATCTGATGTGGTGATGGACGCTACTCCAGTACTAGTACCATAGGACTTATAGAGCTGTATCTGTCTCTTCATGAAGTTATCATTAAATAGCAGAATTTCTTATAGTAGTGCAGTGAAATAAGATACCAAAATCTAATACCATCCACCTAAAAATTTATTAGAGCACTGATTTTGTTTTAGGATTAAAACTTAACACCACTTAATCCCTTGGCATCATTCATACTATTTTCCAGTCTAGCAACCACAAGAAGACTTTCCAGTTCACCCAGACAGAGAATCTATAGCAGGCAGTAGAGAACATAGGTTTAAAATAACCCTTCAAATATTTCAGATGGGGTTGTCCAATACAAGGGGCTTTATTTTTGTCCGTTTGCTGATTCTTTCTAGACAAAGAAAACTTGATCTTAGCTTTTAGACACAGCAGCACATTCCTAGTGCTCTCCTAGAAGGGTTTCCTTCCAAATCTCTGATTATTCCTTCAGACTGATAAATCAAAATTCCCATGGCAATACAAAGTGGCACTGGGAAAAAAAAAAAAAAAAAAAAAAAAAAAAAGGCACTTTTCCCGTGGCACTGGAAAAGAAAATCCTGAACCTTTTTCCCCATTCTACATCAGAGCAGGTATCTATCTACTCTAATGTCAGTTTTCAGTTCAGTGTAGTGCTAATTGTTGACAGGTGTTTTTTCCATGAATGACACTCTTCATCTTCTTGAGGTGCTTTATCAATTTGTCCATAGTGAGCTTATTTATTTCACCTCTCCAGACTTCACAATTCTGTCTTCATCTTCTGCCCTAATAAATTCTACTTTTTTAACATACTTTTCTATCACTGAGTGACAGGTAGGCTGAACACTTTCCTAAAGAAGAAATTTCAGCCTCAGGAGCTCTCATAGTTTGGGCGTCCAGGAGCCAGGAGTCTTTATCTCATTGATGTGTTTCTTTCTGATCTAAGAAAAAAAAAATATTTCCTTTTTCTATTCCACAGCCCTGAAAGTGACTTCTCAATCTACTGCCTTATTGTGTGAGAAAGGTTTTTTGCGGTACTCTACTCTCAGATAGGATCTTTCTAAGCTTTTTTCCCCACGTATAGGAACATTTGTCTGCTCCTTCTGCCTAGAAGGGGATTCAGGTCTTCATGCTCCATGGGTATGAATCAGATTTATCCCACAGAGGACAGCAGATCCATGCCACTTCACACCACTTGAGGAGTTTGACCAAGGTCTTAAATTTATGGTTACTTTGAGTTAAAGATGCTTCTAAAATGAATCACTTAAAGCTTTCAGCACAGAAAAGCTCTTCATCCTTTTCTTGGATCAGATGTCATCCCTCCTAAGAAAAGCAATTTTAGTGAAATTTATGTCTTCTATCCCCTTAACTGCGTTAATTAGCAGTAAGCAGTGTTGGATGTGTATTCCTTCTCTTCGTAAACCAGGATCCCTCTAATCCCCTCCTTTCCCCAAATCCATCATAACTCTTCCCACGGAGAAGGTTCATATTCAGGACTGTGAGGAGTAATGTAAACGGGAGGGGAAAGTACTGTGATTTTACAGTTCAGAGGCAGCACTGTTTCTTTCTATGTCTCTGCATAACTCCTGGGTATTTATCTGATTATGTCATTATATGATTCTGTGACCTTGGCCATGCACCTCCCCAGATTCTGGCTATGATTTAAAAACAAAAACAAAAAACAAACAAACAAACAAAAAATTTAAAAGCCATTC
>JANIJG010000918.1:0-64347 GCA_024611175.1 Megaceryle torquata | reverse complement strand
GTGGCTCTGCGCTGGACTCTTTCAGCAGCTCCCTGTCCTTCTTGAGCTGAGGGGCCCAGAACTGGACACAATATCCCAGATGGGGCCTCAGCAGGGCAGAGTAGAGGGGGAGGAGAACCTCTCTCCACCTTCTAACCACCCCCCTTCTGATCCACCCCAGGCTGCCCTTGCTGGGCATGGGCCCATTGCTGGCTCATGGTCACCCTGCTGCCCACCAGGACCCCCAGGTCCCTTTCCCTGCCTCCCAAGAGGTCAGTCCCCAAGCTGTACTGGTACCTGGGGTTGTTCTTTCCCAGCTGCCAGACTCTGCACTCACCCTTGGTACATTTCACTAAATCTCAAGAAGACCCTGCACTCCACCATCTCGTGGTTGCTGCAGCCAAGGCTGCCCTCAACATTCCTGCTTCAACCAAAGCCTCCTTGTTAGTGAGTACAAGATACAGCGTCAACCCTCTCCTAGTTGGCTCATCCACCATTTGCATCAAGAGGTTCTCATCAACGCGCTGGAGGAACCTCCTGGACTGCGGCTGGCTGGCTGAGGAGCCTTCCAGCAAATCCCCCTCAAGAACCAGGTCCTGGGATTGTGAGGCTGCTCTCAGCTGCCTGTAGAAGGCCTCATCATCTTCCTCAGCCTGTTCTGGTAGCCTGTAACAGACACCCACACCAGTATCACCCCAGCCAGCCCGACCCTTAATTCACACCCACAGACTCTCAGCTCCCTCCTCATCCGCCCCTGGACAGAACTGAAGACATTCTAGCTGCTCTCTGACATCAAGAGCAACTCCACCACCTTGCCTTGCTGGCCTGTCTGTTGGGAAAAGGACAGAGCCATCCCTGACCACATTCCAGGCACGGGAGCAGCCCCACCACGCCTCTGTAGCTGCCAGCAGCCCATAGCCCCATGACCACACACAGCTCTCTAGCTCCTGTTGTTCGCGTGGCAGGGAGTGAGCTGAGCCTGCTGACTGCGGCCTCAGAGGGAGGGTCTCATGAATACCAGAGCCCTGCCCCACTGGTGCAAGCCCAGCTACTGCCCCATTCCCCTTCACAGCAAGTTTAAAGCCCTACAACCCAACCCTGCTAATTTTTGTCCTAGAACCCTTTTCCCCTGCCAGAGAAGCCTTGACCACCATCAGGTCTGGTGCCTCATAAACCAGCCGTGATCACAGGCCCCAAAGCCCTGCTTGTGGCTCCAGTCTTGGAGCCAGGCATTTATGGACTGGATCCTTCTACTCTGTTCCACCTCATGTGGAAGGAGGGAAGACAAAATAGCTTGTGCCCCAGACTCTTTCACCAACCGCCTCAAGGCCTTCAAGTGTCTCATCATTGCCCTCAGACTATGGGATGCAGCTCCCACCCCACCTGACTGGAAGATCAGTAGCAGGTAATAGTCCGATGACCACACCAGGCTAGCATTTTCCTGGTGTTATCCCTGATTTGGGCTCCAGGCAGACTACAGACTTCCCTGTGATGAGGGTCAGCCTGTTATCCTTCCTCCTCATTCTGGCAGAGACTCAGCAGCACAGACGTGAGGACCTTTAATGGTAAGACAGTGACCAGGTTACTCGGTGCACTAGTGTGTGAGTCAGTCGAGATCTTAGAGGCATAGTGTGATCCACTACAGCTGACCAGAGCTCTGCAAGCAAACCACGTGGGGTGTGAGGCAGGCAGCAAAGACGCGGCTGTCAACAGCTAAAGGACACAAGCTTCCTCTAGCACTGCCTCTGCCTTTGTCGTGCAGCCCAGTAAGTGAAGTCTGTGCGCGCGAGTCCTCCCCGTCCACAAGAGGATCAAGTCCAGCTCCAAGCTTTGCTGCGCACCTGAAGTGTTTGTGAAGCTAGAAAAACCTCATCATGAGTTACTGCACGATGGAACTACCTCTTCATTTCTACCTAAGTGGGGACCCTGTGCAATTTTTACAGCAGCATATTTAATCAGTAAAAAAATAGGAGTTCATTAAAAATAAATGTATTTTTTTGCTAGGAAGTCTTCAGTTTAAATGCTCATTTCCAAACCCCATATGTGAAAATGCTCAAGTCCTGCACTGGGTCACTTATTAAAGATTTGATTTGAAGATCAGCCTACAAGTCATAAACAGTCTCATAAAGATGTAACTATCATAATAACTTTCCTTTTCCCAGTTGGAAATATAAGATGAACTGTTCTGAAGCACCTAATGTATAACTAATGTTTATTTGTTTTCCGAGAAGCTTTACAGCTGCAGTGTTCCAAGTATGCTTAAATTCAATAAACAGCTATTATAATTCACGGAACGGTGGCATTCCCTCTATAAGAAAACATAGCCTATCCGTTCTGATTTTTCAGAATCAGTAAAAAAACTTTCAGGTGTATTACCCCAAAGTGAGATTTAAACAGCTCCTGCCTCCTTGGCTGTATAAACAGTACATCCAGATTCCCTTACTCTGAGCTGATGAGGCAATTCTCCATACAAATTCTTTTGATGTGCATTTTTTTCACTTATATTAAAAGTGGTGCTATTTGGCATGTCACACCACAGTACCACGCAGGAGGTAGAGGATTTAAGAGGTGTGGTGATCCCTCGGAGCAGAGCTGAAATTGGCACATATTAAACTACATTATTTTACTGCTGTTTGACATCCCCCAAATACAGCCACGTAAGTTCTCACCTGTCTTTCCCAGTTTCCCTTTTAAAAAGGTCATCAAATTGAAGCATCTTGTGGCGAGAAATCATGTATGCTTTTAACTGAGGCAGTATCTGATTCATCAGCTGCAGGTTATTATACACCAAGCCTTTACCGTCTCTCCTCATGTAGCTGCTGGGACCCCAGAAGATAAACACGGCACCGTGGCTCATGTTTAAGAGTTCGTTGCGATTTCGCAAAATCCTCTGAATACTGGAGTGTGCAATGACTCGAAGGCTCGTTTTGTTTCCAACATCTTTGCCATAACCTCGAGTAGGTGCATCGTTCATTCGTATCACGCACTCTGTCTCATCGATTCTGTCCCCTTGTTTACTTCCCAGAAGGTGTCCGGAGCTGGTCACCAACGCACAACTCTTGCAGTGCATTTTTAAAGGCTGCAAAGACATACACACTTCAAAATTAGCTGGAGGCATCTTCCCGGTCACTACACGATAACTGTATTTTACATTTACACGGCATATTTTACAGCACAAATCTCAGAGGACTTTACATGACTGTCTCCCAGCAGTCCTCCCAAATAACCGGGGACACATTACCAGTACGTTTGGCAGATGGGGAAAATGTGGTAGAGGTGCAGAGCCCTTAACCACGTTCCTCGGTGGGGTTAAGTCCACTGATTAAACCCTCCCTTCCCCTGCTGCTTCACGTACAGCAGGCACAACAGCCTCTCTGCCTGGATTGTACTACCTCCACTTGCCATTAAATGAGCTGTAATCGGAGTATTTCTGATTCTTCCTTGTCCTTTTTTATTTTGTCTTCAGGAAATAATCACTCACTAAGTCCTCATCAGCAAAGGTGTGACTGGATTTTCAACCTTGGGGGTCAGGACATTTTGCTAAGGGAAGAGCGTTACACCTCGGTCCAATCCTTCCACGCTATTTCCAAGTCGGTGCCACAACCACTGCAGTGCTCTCGTACCCCTGTTGTGGTTCAGCAGTCAGAGCTGGCCATCAGCGTCAGCGTGTATTTTACATGATGGTGAGTTTGTGCACTGGACTTTCTCTAGCTTGTCAGGACACATTTAAAAGTTACACAGTAAACTGGAACAGGAGGTGCCAGTTCACTGAGTAGCTGACCTAATGGAATCAGGAGAGTAAAATCAGCTTTCATGAAAATGTCTGATAAATCATATTACTGTAGGATGCCACCAATATAGCTACCAGTAAGAGGAGTGTGTGTGTGTGTGTGTGTGTGTGTGTCAGCCGCTCAGCACAAGAACAGCAAAGGGTGAAGCGTATCCCTAGCATGAATACAATAAACTGAGAGGTAAAGACTGAAGGGGGTGCCTTGGTGGCCCTCCATGGGACAGTATCTTGCAGTATTTAAGACCAGTAACATCAGATTACAGAACATACATGGTGTGTTTTTGACAGTTTCTTTCCAAGAAAAAAAGGCAGACTGAACTGGGGTTGCTCACTGGTCTGAGGTTCCTTAGAAGGCGATGTTGGTTCACAGTCATTTTTATCTACCCATCTTCTTCCCTAAGGCTGTCCACCAGAATTTTATTATCCTCGTTAAGCATAAAGAATGGCATTCCAGTACCTTCCTAGTGAGCAACAGGCTTGTTTCATTCCAGAGGCTCCAAACCAGACACATGGTGAGAGCCGGTGTCTCCTGCACTGTGTCCCTGGGCTGATCCTGCGGGACACCGAGGAGGTGTCGGTATTCACTGGCTCTGGGGAGCACTAGCAACCTAACCCCATCTTTGACAATGAGGCCCTCTGCACCTCAAGCTCGAACTCCGCCGATCTGCAGGGCAGCCTGTTGTTCCTGCCGTTACAAACACAGCCTGCCTGTCTCCAGGTACAAGCTCGGTGGCTCTGTTAGCAACCAGGCGATGTTACGGGGAGATATAATTACACTTAGTACAAACCACATGTATATAGGAATCGGATCGATAACGCAGCGTGACGCGAGGCTGAAGCTGGAAAGAGGACAGAACCTCGGTGTGAGAGAATCTCAATCCCCTCTTTGGAAAGGCTTTGGCCCCTAGTATTTGAAGGGGGGATTTTAGTTGGGCAACTTGGGGTTCATTTTGAAGGTGGTTGCAGTCTGAGCCTTTTCTCTTTGAGAATAGCTCTGGAATGATGAAGTGCTTTTTGATTAAACACAAAATGACTGAACTATACAAGCTGCGTAATGACACAACCAATAAACTTTGCACAACCATCTTTCCCAGACAGCAAAGTCCCCTTTCTTCCACATATATGGACTGTAATCCAGAGCTAATGATATGGGTAGAACTGTTCATGCCTTTGTGAGCCAAGGTTCCTACTGCAGTATTTACATGGCTTTTCCTTTAAGCCTTCATCTGCCACTTTGATGAATTACCCAGCAAAAGGCTCTAAGGTGAACTAGCTGCTCCACCATCATGCTTGGGAAAGCAAGATGAAGTGCTAATGAGGTTAAAGGAAACGTAGTCGGCACCAATGCTAAATCACACAGGTTTGACTATCCGCATAGCAAGACATTTTCACCCACACATTCTCTGCTGGTTTCTGGGCTACTGAGCTACAACTTGTTTCTTTTAAAAGTCCGCCAGAGAATCCATCAATTGTTAGGAAAGAAGAGCGGCCGCCAGTGGAAACTTGGGGAGGGAGGGTGAGGGAGGGGATGTCAACATTTGCTAGATGATAAACATTAACACCCCCAAAACATCTGTCCCAGGTCTTGGCTGAAAACTGTTCCTTCTGGGAAAAAAGTCTTTAGACTGAAAGATTTAGATATTGCCAGGCTACTTCTTGAATGATGCATGGGGGCCGAGCCCGTCTCGCCGCTCCAGGCAAGTCATTTTCACTCACCTCGCTCAGATTCTTTCAGTCCAGGTCTAGAAAACTTGCACCTAAAAATTGTCAGAGGAATTCACAGCCAACAGCCACAACATTCTCGTACCAGCTGTTTATAATGCTCTGACAATATTGAAACCATTGGGAAAAGCTATTGGCTTTAATATCATCTCATTGGGAGGCAGCGCCTGCACCAGAAATGTCATCTACTTAAGCAATAATAATGGAGGCACAAGGCACTTCTTTCGGATTGATGACCAGCTGGGAAAAGTTGATGGCCTGAGAATAACCAGGGGCCATTAAGCCAGGAGAACATTAACTCCACAGAAAGCTCTCTTTTACAGTAATTATTACAGTGATATTTGGGGGGAAAAAAGCAAACCCGTGACATATGAGTTATATTTCAGGTAGGCGATGCAACCCTTACTTCATGAGCCTTGCTTCAAAATGCCCAGAAAAGGGCCAGGGTGAGAGGCAGGTGAGTTTTATGGCATCTGGAATAATCACCTTGAAAGGCAGCTATCATGGGCGTAAACACCACTGGCATTTACTCGTACCCATTGCCAGTAAGCAGCCACAGTTTCATCTGCACCTGAACGACAGGAACAGCACCCTGCACGCCATGGCAGAGCGTGGCTGCTTCTACAACACAAGGCACTCGGGGCACGCAGACGGTGAACGAGCCAAGTATCAGCCGAGTTAATTGCCCAAATCACCTCTCAGTTCCAGTCACCTTTTTAGATGTGACGTGGGGAGAGGGAGAAGAGAGGTGACAAGACAGCAAGCCTGCAGCACTAGAACCCCAGAAGATGGCAAAATCAGACGGTGATTTTCTGGGACACATGGGCTACGCCAAGGGAATGAAGGGAGCTGGTGAACCTTGCTAGGTTCTGGTAAAGCCCGTAACAGCACCTTAGTGGCCATAACTAATGAGTGCAACCTCACAGTGCTCTATGTATCATGGGCCAAACTGACTCCTGGCAACTTCCACTCAGGGAGATCACCGTCCAGTAAGTTCTGTTGCTGTATCAGTTATGTCTGGTTTGGTTAATAACAACCAACAGAAAAAACAGAAACAAAAGCAGTGCCACACTTTTGTCTGTATTTTCCAATTTGAGGCAATCTGCTCTGTTATTGACTTTAAAATCTATGTTGTCCAATGATAGACAAATGTTATTTTCAGACACCTTATTGCTCGGGAAGAAAAAAATCAATGGAAAAATGTTATTCCTGATTCAAAATATGTAACTCTTCGATGTAATTATTTTCTTGTGATGAAATTAAATGATCAATTTTTATTTTCTTTTTTTTTTTTTTTTTTCTTATAGAAGTCTTCTGATTTTAAAGCCAAGATTTAGAAAACAAGACAATTTCCTCCAGTAAAACTGGGAACACTGGAAACATACTTTTTTCCCTATACTTAATGACTTACATGCAAGACATTTGGGTTGAGATCACTGCATTATCTGTAGTATCAAAGTTTCCCTTCTATAATTAAAGAAAAATATTTTATCTTGGCAATGATGACCTGGCCAACGACAACAAAAAAACAAGACTGAAAAAACAACATCACCACACAAAGACAGAGAAAAAGATGATCTTCTGGAATGAAGAGCAGCTAATTACAGAGTTCAGCGGAAGAAGAATGCCTGTCAGCTCATGAACACCAGCATTCCTCAGAAATACATCTGGAAATATTACACACAACTTCAAAGTGTATTGGGAGAGAGCAGGAGAGACCAAGAGCAGTTAAAGAATATCCAAATTCCTTTTGGATGAATGACCTTTAACTAGGAAGTGGAGAGTGAAAGTGCAAAGTATCAATGAGGTACCTGACAGCTATGTTTTTCTCTCACACTACACCACCTCTACAGCATTTAGTTAGCCAGCACCAGCATGCTTGTCTTCTGTCTAATCTGGAATGAAAACCTGTAAGGCTTCCTCACTCTATTAACTACCTGAACCTTATTACCAAACCAACAACCTCCTCTGCAAGAGCTCCCAATCTGACTGCTAAAGGGAAAGCAGTGACAGAAATAAGACGACTGATGTACAGGAAAGCAAACCTGTTCCTCTTCTCCACTGAAATGATTCGCTATAGGAATATATTAATGGCTGGAAAACTACACATTAACACTACAAGAGACAGTCTTACTGGTTCAGGAGAAAGTGAGCTTATTGCAGGGCAGTCTAGCGTTCTCTTTTTGTTGTAAAGGAGGTAATTTCATTGGTAGGAGTTTCACGTCTCCTGTACCTAATGCCTATTGTGCCTGCCTCAGCACAACAGCTACCTTGTGACACTCACTGCATGTTACCTCAGTATCTGCTTCTTACGTTCCTTGCCTCGTGCACAGAACGTAATCAGCATTTCACACGTGACGTTAATGAACCCTGTGTTCACCCCATGGTCAATGTAATTTACTCCTTACAGCTTGTTTCTGATTGCTGGGTGATCAGCCACCAGCAGCAATACTGAGTAATTAATGCCCTGCCAGTAATGCAGTATTTTGTCCTGGCAGCTTCAGCTGTAACTTTTTACTTTCTTGTAGCTTTGAGGTTTCTCACAAGCTGCTGGTTCAGGACCACTGCTCCACTAGGCTGGCTGCTCCTTCCTGGTTCTCCTCTCCCAGAGGCTTCCAGGACAATCCCCTTGTCACAACAGGCAGGAGCTCCAGGTGTCCCCAGCCCATGGCACATCACAAAGGACCACTCTAGCTCTTGTGAGCCCCTGTCACTCAGCACCACTTCAGGTATAAAGCTTCTCTTGCCATTACAGCTGTCCCTCACGAACAAGCCACATGCAGATTGTTTCTATCAGTGTGCCTCCTTAATATTTTCCCTAGAAGACTGAGATTTTTTTTTTGAGAAATCCCCAACAATGACCTTAAAGTAGAATAGAAACCCTGAGACTTCACAGCTGCAAAGTAACTTTTGGTCTGTAAGTCACCGCAGCAAGCCGTGGGGCACTCACCAGCTGCTTCACTGAAGTACAGCGGTGCACTTCAGAGGTGATTTCCACAGTCCAAGTACTCTGGGAGACACCATCCTGAGAAAACAGTGCAAGCTCCCTGAGATTTTTTTGCTTTGTAATTTGATGTTGGAACAGTGCTTTCATAATAATATGAAAAGAAAGAAAAAAAAAGAAAAAAAAAAAAAGGAAAAAACATACAACTGCAAAGAGTTTGCTTTTGTATTTTTTAAGTCCCATCTCCCTGACACACTATGAAATGATGCTCTCTGAACAGTAAGAAGTCATTCAGCTGCCTATTGGGATATTTTAGGTAACACTTCTGTGTATAAAATGCTGGAACAAAAAGGCAGACTGAAACACTTGAAGCGTGAGCAGAGTTTAGAGCTTCTGCCAACTTCAGCTTGCTGTGGTACGCGCCCTTTTCAAGCCTCTGGGAGTTTTGGTTTTGTGTTTCCAAGTTCTGATCTGAGAGGTGATTTTGCTTTGCCCATGACACCGCCACACGTCTGTTCAGATAGGGAGTGTAGCTCTGTTTCTACACTGCATGCCAGCTCAGACCTTCCCCTCAAGTTTCAGAAGTTTTCATTCTTTAACCTTTATGCTGGGAGATAAAGAGAGGTCTTAAGGGGGGGGGGGGGGGTGGAAATCATCTGAACAAATACATTAATAACTTTTGTTGAACTAGACTTTTGGAATGTTAGAGAATCTGCCAGGAAAACAAACTGCATAATCCACTGAACTAAAAGCACCGACTGCTTTCAAACCTGTATCCCAATGACTGATACCATACAAGTAAACAGAAAGGGTTAGGAGATACCACTTGCCCAACATTGTTAATCCTTATGCAAATCCAAATAACAAGCACTGGCAGCAGAACTTTGCAATTCAAAAAAGGTCTGGCAAGTCTGTTCATAAAGATAAATGCATGTCTGCTTAAAAAGATAAAAGATAAAACAAATGAATTTCTTATTACTTTGCTTTGTTTCTTGGGCTGTGGAGCTTCAGTATGCAAATGTTGTGGAAACATTAGCATCTTCATTTCCCATTGATTCTTCCGAGTTAATTATATAACTGGACTCTGCCTTCAGATACTTGATAAGTAGAAAGAGTGAATTAGCCAAACTTCAGCAAATACATTCAACTCAGTAGTGAGCACAGCACCCCAGGTTTTATTCCGCCAAAGAATGGAATATTTTTGTTTTCCATGGTACTATATTGATGGGTATCTGCAAAACCTGCAATAAAAAAATATACTAATTCTATTTTGAAAAGGTCCTCAGACGTATCTAATTCAATTTCAAAACACGAGGCTATATTGTGAAAAGAAAAACAGAAAAACAAATGAACTCCGTAAAGCTTGCACTGGGGTAATTTTCTTAGAGAAAGTACCGTTAAGCACATTAGTCAATGAACAGTCTTCTGCTTGTGGGAAGTGTTTTCCAGCACATTAACTCTTTTTCAGGGGACTGCCTGCTAGTCAAAGCTTCCATTAGATTAATTAAAATATGGCTCCTCTCACTGGAAAGAAAAGGCATGAGCTTGGTTACAGGGCATTGACCACCTACAGAAACCGAGCCCTTTCTGGTTACATGAAATAGAAGCAGAAGCAGCACAAGAGATGGAACAACAAGATAACTTTTAGTATCCGGGCTGAATTTCTCTTCTTATTTGGAAGCATGATTACCAGCTGCTGATGTTTTCCCCTAAGCCACCTGAAGTGAATATAAGGTGCAACCTTGCAAATTGTCAGCACATATAAAGCTAAGATTTAGAGAGTAGTTTCCATCCTACATCCTATAAACGTGTCCCATGAGGAAGATTAGTATCAATCATAGGCTTATTGGAGAGGGAGATAGGATACAATGATAACCTGAAGCTATCAACTAGAGTAATGGTCTAAGAAGAAAAAGCAATCAGAGAAAGAAAAGAACATCCTCAATGAGAGCCAGAACTGGAAAATCGGGCAGGAATGTATCATGTTGATGAACATGAGCCGCTATACAAGAGAGAGAATCACATGAACAATACACAGGCTCTAAAGAAATGGTTATTGCCTAATGTTTATCTTAAAAGGAGTGCAAATAGACATCCATATTACATCAAACTGCTTTACTTTTGTTCTGCAGCTGAAGTACTTGCACTGAAATGCAATAAAGCCACAAGCGTGGTGTCAGCTATGCAAATCCTTACCACTGGTGTCAGAAATACGGGAATTATTTCAACGGTCCGTAGAAAAGGTATTGGACAATTCTGAGTTTTGCTTCAGAGAGCTTTCAAATCAACCTCTCCCACCTGCTTTGGTAAGTTCTGGCAATTCCTTCCAGTTTAAATGCTTCATGGAAATACGGCCTCGCCTGCTCTCCCTGCCCCTGTCATGGCTGTGCAAGATTAACAACAGCACATCGGAAATTAGGGAACAAAGCACATTACAGTTTGGAGTTTGGTTGGGTTTTGTTGGGGTTTTTTTGGTTGTTGTTGTTCATTTATTTGTGTTTTTTGGTTTAGTTTTTTTCCGTGCAGGGGTGTGTGTTTGTTTGTTTGTTGTTTTGTTTTTGCCAGGAGATACTACATCGGAGTTTAAAGTGTTTACCTGAGGATGTACCAGATTCAACAGTACACAGAGTTGTACCATGGCCACGGTAGGATCCCGAGGCAGCCTCTGCAATCACTGCTGTTTTGACACTACAGACAGATGCTGGAAACAGGTACTGGCAGCAAAAAATGGTCAAAACATCCATTTCATTTAACAGCTACAGGATGCAGAAAGTCACTGGAATTTCTCCTATGCACATATGTAGAGAACAAAAAGAGAGTGTCTTTTGGGCTAAAATATTTTTACATTCAGTTTTGGACTAAAACCAAGAGAAAAACATCTTGAAGACAGATGTTTAAAAATCTCTATTTCTATCTGCAGCTACGTATTGACAGAATTTTAACTGGGTTTGGACTACAACCAAATTTGAAAAATAATCCTTTGTATTCAGGGGTCAGCTCTTTGAGTTTTGGGGTTCCAAACATCTGTCTCCAATTGTTTACCATTATCACAGTCCTGATCAGGAGACAAAATTAAACAACTGAACACATTTATCCAATCAGGATGTTTGTATCGAGTCTATTTGTCAGTGTGCAGGTTAATATGAAATTAAACACCCAGTGGATGGAAAGATTCAGCACTGGCAGGCACCTACCACCGAGGGTTAATTAGGCAATCAAACAGAAGCGATGGCACTCTGCCTGCCAACCTGGCACTGCTTCTCCAAAGAGATGCTCTGCAATTTCTAGCAGAACGTCAAAACTATCGTCTGCATAAGTTAGGGGTAATTAAGTTTGGGTGAAAAGGATGAGGTTAACTGGAATCTCTAGAGGAACCAGAGGAAAAGGCTGGCTGGAGAGATAGGAAGGTCTCTCTTGGAGGAGGGTACCCTGAGCTGCAGGGCAAATGAGAAGAGGAAGCCCTTGAAAAACTGAGCCAGGAAAGAGCTGATAGCAAGTCAGCTAATTACAGGGAAAGAGGGGGTTTGGCCTTGTGAGAACTAAAGTAGAGTCTATTTCCCTATCTATGTATTTCTAAGACGTTTAACTGTGCCATCTCTTGTGGCCGTGGCACATAAATGCTTTTATTTATGTGTCACCATCGACTGATCTGAGTGAAGTGTGATTTCCAGGCACTTGGCTAACACTCTTCAGTAATATTCCTTGCTTAAAGATGCAGCTTATCTATAGCTGGGGAAATGATGTACCTTAAATCCACAGTGATCCATAAATCCACAGTGATCCAATGCATTTTGTCAAGGAATTTGAAGTGTAGAAGGGTGTGCCACAGAGAGGAGGTGAAAGGTCAGTGTGAAAGAACAGAACCACAGAGAGAAAAAAAAAAAAAAAAAAAAAAAAAAGAAAGAAAGAAAGAAAGAAAGAAAGAAAGAATAATCTTTCAGTGAGCAGCAGCAGAGACAAAACCTTCCTGCAAAGAGGTGAAAAGCAGAGTACCAGCATCCCAGGGGATCTGTGGGTGCTGTATACACTTTATCTGCTTGTTATTTTACATTACTAGTCCTAAATTAGCCTCCTTGGATGTGATGTGTGTCATTTTAAGTGCAATTTACCCGGCAGTGACATTAAACAATCCCTGCTCACTTCTTCCTGGGTTAGGGCAGGAAGTGTATTGCACTGGCTCCCTCCTTGGATCCATTTCACAACAGGAACAGAAGGCAAAGACAAGCAAATATAGGCAGGTTAAAAAAAAAAAGAAAAGAAAAAGAAAAGAAGATAGGTGGCTGGCATTGATTTCTTTAGCGACAGTGAATGTACATAAAACTCAGCCCTAAATGCTATGATATAAGGGGTGATGGTGGCTGTGGTCACGCAGGAGTGAAAAGGAGAACAGGGCAACGTGACCAAGAAGTGTGAGGCTGAGGAGGATTTTCAAACTCTCTCTCAATCTGCCATTGTTTCCAGTCCCCACCACTGAACGGCGTGACACCTAACCCATACCTATCAGCAGGAAACTTGAAATGCTGTAACCAGTGTTCGCGGTTCAGGTCTCTCTACCACGCCTGGCTTCAGCCCAGGATTTGGTCAAACAGTTTCTTCAGAGCAATGGGCATATGCTAAAGCAGTTTTTCTGCACCAGACACATAGGTTATCTTTCCAGCTTTATTGCCCCACGTAATGCCACCCACCTAAACAGCATTTCTGACACGCCTAGACCTCTCTAGAGCCACAGTTTCATCTCTCAGGAGCGATGACAAGGTAGTCTCTTCTTGTAGGGGAGAAACACTGAAGTGGCAACATTTTTTCTGTATGGGAATCTTTCAGCAGATAATTAAACCCAGGAAAAGCAGCTACTCATCAGGTGTAGCTGCTTCACTGCACTGAACACAGATGCGACCAGGTGGCTCATCCCGTCTTTCCTGCATGGCCCTTGGGTTGCCCTCAGGGGCTACTTCACCCTGCAGCAGAATGGGCCAGGAGACTCCGCCTGCAGCTGCCCAAACCCCAGGCCTCTCTGGCAGGGTCAGAGGGTGTCCTCCAGCCTTCCCGCCGGCCACACCGCCACCCCTTGTCGGGCACCCAGGAGCTGTCCGAAGCTTCCCCGCCCTGTACCTGCGCTGCCCTCTCCGACTCCCCACCGTGTCCACGGGCTGGGACAACGCCACCACCTGCGCAGGGCAGGGCACAGGGGACACCTCGCGGGAGAGGCGAACGCCGGGACAATCTGCCAGGAGATGGCACAAGAGCGTAATCCCGGCTCAACCCGCCCGGTGCGGGCACGGCGCGACCACGAGCGTCCACCCCGCTGGCAAGAGAGAGCCGGCCCCTGAGGGCAGCTGGCACCCCGACAGCCTCGAAACCCGGGCGAGCACAGTGGGAATTTCACCCCGAGCCTGCCAGCGTCTGCACCGTCTCAGGCCTGCCTGTTTCCCAGCCCCGCACACCCGAGGAGCCAGCACCGCGTCCCCCAGGAGCGAGGGCTGGTGCCGCCGGCACCGCGCAGCCGGGAGCCGGCTCCGCCGGGAGACCCGCGGTGAAGGGAGGTGCAGCCGGAGACGGGTTCCACCCTGTCCCTTTCTGCCACGTGTGCTGCTTCCCGAGATACCACAAACAGCAACGGTGCAGGACACCTGCCCCTAAACCCGGCCATCGCGCTACAGCCCGCATATGACAGTTAAACAGAAATTAATCCCATGCTGCAGAAGCGGACAGCTTCGGAAGGCTTAGCTGGTTTCCTTTTTAATTATTGTAAAACATTGTGAAGACAGCAAAAATCTTCTTTTTAATATGTTAAATGTGCTGGGGGATTCGGTCGCTTTAACAGACTGCAACGGATGCCAAATTTGCATTTAATTAAAAAAAAAAAAAAAGAAAAGTTATTAAAATAGTCTGGTTTGGTTCTATATGTATTTGTTTAGCATGTGGATGGTTTCACATCAGAAATGAGCTTTTTTTTTAAATCAGTATTGAGCAATAGACAGCTGGGAAGGCAAATAAAAAGAACATATCAATGTATTTTCAAAAGAAAGCTTGTTAATGAAAATACATTTGGTCCTGTCACAAGTAAATTATTTTTGAATATTCACCATTTCCAAAGGAATCAATCCCTATCCCAAAAGCTGCATAGTACATAACCTTTTGGACAAGAACAAAACAACTCCAGAAACTAGAATGCATACAAAAAGCCTCACGCCAAGTATGAACTCCCCTCTAGCCAACAGTGCTAGCAAGAAAAAAACTCCTGTGGGCAGATGGCACCGTCCCTTCCAGCTACGCTTCTGGCTGTACCAATGTCGGGCGGGTCTGCCCAGCCAGGCAGAGCATTTGGGAGAAAGAAACCCTAACTGCCAGCTCCCGAGCAGCCTCGTACAGCAACCGGGCAGACTCTGGCAGGTGCAGAAAAAGCAGCGTAGGCATCCAGTCCGCCGCTTGAGATCCCAACGAGGAAACGGCCACGTGGTTTATGTGCTTTCTGGGCTAGGCAGCTGCTAAGCGAAGATGGTTTTGTATAGGTTTAGGAGTGGAGTTTAATTGGGTTAAGTCCAGCTTTACACACCAAAGCTTCTTCACAGGATCTAGCTCTGTGTTCCTGTATTAAAGTCCTAGGGAACCGCTTTTTTTGTAGCCACGTACCTGATTCATCACTCTTTGGAAAGCTACAATAAATCTGTCACGGAAGCCTACTAATTGCTACTAAATCACCAAAGCTGGAAGTGTCACAAGCATATCCAACAAGAGTAAAAGTGAAAAGCCGAACACTTAAAGAGCTCTGGGGTGAAATTCTGTCACTTCACAGGAGAACCTGTAATCTATGTGAAAATAAATGATATATAATGATTACTAAATTTGAAATCAAATCTTCACATGGGGACAATTCAATAAGGTTAGGTGATTATAGGACTATGCAGCAGCATCAATTATGGAGCCAGAAATAGTCTCACGTCCCTCAGAGGCTAGAGAAACTCCGCATTGCTTTATTCACCAGCATCAGAGGACACTCACTTTCATCAAATAGTCTGGGGGTTCTCATTTGGAAGAAAAAAAAAAAAAAAGGAAGAAAAAACAGAAGGCATGAGCCCAAAAATGACTGGCAATGATCCTAACTTATCATCTGAAGTACCATTTGCTCTGCCAATTGATGGGAAATGAAGTGTGATCAATTCTAGTCCATTGTACATCGTTCCCATTGACTGACCTGCCAAATCCTTGATTGAATAATTAGTTAAGATATCAATATCTTCCATTTTGCACAGTGCTCACGAGACAAAGCCCTGAAGTTTTCATAAAATGGACAATTACCACATTATCTGTAACTTTACACTTTCACATATATGACTAAGCCTCGACACTGCCAAAATATGGACTACAGGCATAACGGTACGTAAGATGTAGTAAAATCCAGAAGCATGAAATCTAGAGGTCAGTGTAACCCCCGAAGTAATACAACATACATTTTTAATCTCACGGATTAATAATAAACCGTATCAGAAAGGATTAATCTGTGCTCCTCGTTTACAACAGTTCACTTTAAGTATCAGCCCACTTTCCATGCTGAGTATCAGGGGAAACAGCCCTAACTCAGGTACGAGGTGGTGACTGACAGCAATACTGACGTTTTAATAGCAGCTGCTGCTTAAAAGCCCTATCCTATCACCGTCCTGCAATTCTTAGATAAAGATTTAATCTACTTCTGATGCGGCGAAGCTCCGCAGGCCGGGCAATCCGCTGTTAGGGCACATGAAGGGGGGGGACACGGGGGAACGGACACGGGTGTCTTTCCTCCATCACCGAGTCCCCCGCCAGGTATGTAACGAGCTGTTCCAAAGCCATAAATTAGCGTAGGCAAGGAGCTGCCCGACATCATACTTCACATTATGCTCTCAAGTCTGAACTGCTAGCAAACAGGGTCACTACATTTACTTTTCTATCTCAGATACAAATGGTGTTAACTGCAAATACAAATCAGTTATTCAGTGCAAAAATGATACATGGCTTGTAAATTGGGCCCTTTATAAGTCCCTTGGTATTTCTGTTTAGTTCACACGCGTGGATGCAGTTCCTAAGCATGCAGGTGCCACAGCAGGCTCTAAAGACACCACTTCTCCCCAAACCATTCTGCTGTGGCTTTGGATGTGCACACCACCTTTCCCCTCGATTACTCTATCTGTTCCCCCCTCAGCTGCCAACAAAGATCAAAATCAGAAGGGGAAATGCACAAACTGAAAATGCAAATGCATTGTCTACAATGCAGAAACAGAGAAACCATGTGAAAGAGAAAATATCCTACTCCACATCATGGATGACTTAATTTCTTCCCACACTAGGCTGTAATAAATTCTAGCCTTCGCTAACACAAGAATAGGAAAACTCTTCCCCAGAGCTAACACAGCTATGTCCTGCTTAGTGCTCACTTTAGTGTGCGTAAATGGAAGACATTTCTGCTCTGCCAGGTAGTGGCACCTCGGGTAATCCAAAGAAAACAGATGAATCTTTCCTTCTGGGCTGACAGCAGGTTAAAAGTGGAATGCCACAGCTTGATAGCCACAAAAGGGTTTCTTTGGACATTACACCAACCCTATGCTAGGTCTTTTATTTTTCAACTGGCAGAAAATACCATACCAGTGTGGTCCCAGTGCTTGCTGGGGGATTGCTTTCTCGATCCCCGTGCTCGACAGGTGTGTGTAATAGCTGGGACATGCTGCAGTAGCTTTCTGTGGCTGCTGCCGTAGTGCAGTCAGTAGTTTGCATAACACTTTGAAGAGACTGCTTCTTAGGAGAGGCAATCTGCATTACAGAGGCAGCACTTGTATCACAGACAAACTATATATTCAAGCTCAATGCATATCTTTCTATGTCAAGCCACCTTGCTTGTGCAACTCTTTATCAGTGGGCTTTTCAAACCGGGGAAGTGACACAAGCTGGGCTGCTCAGCACCCTGAACTGCTTCAGTGGTATTTGCCTACAAGGTACAGGCAATGCAAGCTCTGTCTGAAGCAGTCTGGTTCTGTGCATTTTGCATGTTGAAACAGCTTTCTCTCCTATGTTCTGAACGATGCTTTTTAATCCCCTTTGAAGACCAGTTATCTAATAGCATTTTGCAATGTTATGTTACCACGTATTTGTCACCCCTGAGTAAAAGACTGGAACGACCAACTCAAGCCAGACTGACAACCCATCAGACAGACAAATCGGTAACACACCATCTTCATCAAAAATAACTGCTTATTTCCCATCTTCCCCATGGCACTCTGAGTCTTTGTAGATGGTCGGCCTCTCCTTTTCAAGAAAAAAAGCCCTTATCTGTGGTTTTCGACAGGGCTTAGCTCTGATGAGTATTAATTAAGCACTGTGAGTATCGTGGTAGAAAAACGCCTCCTTTCTCCCTTCTAGCAAGACTAGTAGCAGGGGGTATATAAAATATACAATAAAATATTCTACCCTTTCCAGATTAGCCCAAAGCACAAACAAGTACCGGCATTCTCTTTGTTCTTCTTACCCAGAGCAAATGCTACATCAAGTCTGAGAAAGACAGTTGCATCTTGAGCAAATTGGCTTCAGGAATCAATCAACTTATCCAAGAAGAGGTAGAATGTCTAGACTTTTACATTTGTGGAAATGGTTACTAGGCATTCAGTAATAATGACAACATGACGGGCTGACAAGACTTTATTTTCCTCTGACACCGGAAAATTCTGATTCTGCTTGGCAAGAAATGTAAATTATTTACAGTGTAAAGATCTGGTAGATACCACGCAGTCTACTGCACATGGGTGTACATAATTCTTATATTCCACAGTGGTGCACTGTATATGCATGGATAAAATTCATAGAACTGCAGTCAGAATATTTCTGTCTTGAATAACTTTCCACATATTAAGCATTCATCTTAATACCATGCCTTTTCTTATCTGATTATTTTATTAAGAGTTGGTAGGGGGTTTAATTCCGCTAAAGCTTTTGGAATGAAGGAAAGCGTGATGCTGTTTAGCAGGTCAGGTAAAATGTGGATAAAGAAGCCTCAGCACTGCATAAGATGCCAACACCCTCCAAAATAACATCAACTAAATGGATTTTCCCAGGCAGCAATTCCTAGTTACTAAAGCAGTCAATGCAGCCTTGCAGTATCTGAAAGAATTAAACATTCTCTGTGAAAATTAGCCATAGAGCATCACAGGAGGTTCCTCTAAAGAACCAGCATCAGTTAAATTTCTCTGTCTTCTAAGAAGCAGATTAAATTTCCCCTTTACAACTCTGTTTCCAACTGTCTAACACACTTCAGCAAGCTTTCACAGGCAGGCTGGCATCACTGAATTCTCTCAAATCCAGGCTGCTTCCTTTGCAGCAAGCCTCTCTGCTTACTATTTTTCAGTGGTTTTTTCCTTTCTTTCAGGGTTACTCACTCCCCGGTACATCTTTATTTTCTAGGCCAAAATCTCTGTGCCACACATCTGCCATTGCAGTGATACAACAGAAAGGAAGCACATATGGTAAATTAAGAACTCGCTTGAAACATCCCTGAGATTCACTTTGAGGGATGAAGGGAGCACATAAAAAACTGAGGATGTGAATGTGACTTTTAGGATGCTACAGTAATCACCTGGGCATGTTAGGGATTTTATTCTTTTTTCTATTTCTTTTCAATTTGCTGTCAGCACAGGGTTACCAAAGATGTCATGTCAACAAACTGCAGCTAATGGACAGTTTATGAAATGTGTTTTCTGTATGCATTTGTCTCTTGTTAAAAAACTACAGCTGTGACTTTAATATAGCATATTTTGGTGGCTTCAATATATTCACAAGTCCAGGGTTTATATTCAGGGTTTGGTTTTTTCCTCTCGGGAACACAGTGACAGTTGCTTATGACTTAAACCTGCAAATTAACAGCATTTCTGGACCTTCCTTCTAGACAACCTTGTTTCTAGTGACCAAATAAAGCTTTTATTGACTTGGGCATCAGCAGCTGAGACAGATGAATTACTGCATGTAGTAGTCTTAGACTGATTATCGCTTTATTCTTCTTACCCTACTGCAAATTGTTACAATTTTATTATATATTTCATAATATTGCACGGTTTCCTTAAATCTCCAGCTCCCAGAGTTACAGGATTAGAAGAGAAGAAGTTTCTCAGAGTGTCTGACAAACTTCAAAGTGCAATGTTAAGCACACAATGAAACTTCAAGAGCAAAGGAAAAATTAAATCCCCAATATAACTAGTATTTACACCTTACAATTTTTTTAACCAATCTATTAACTGGATACAATTTCTCATCGTTTGACTGGGATTGTGTAGAGCTATCATATGGAGGGAATGTGTGAAGAATGGTCACACAGGCTCACTTCAGACTCCTGTAGTTACCACAAATGAGACGCGGCTGCTTATTCTGCATCCACTCGCCCTCCAGAAGATTTGAGTAGCCCTAGCTGGGAAGCATCGCATGGTATTCCCCTCTTCAACCCTGTCACTGTCAGGATTCTCACCTGGCGTTTGGAGAACTGTGCTTCAGGTGCTTTGCCCCCCACTAAGCAAGCCCAGCATTTCCTCTAACTCAGTTTAATACACCCTCCTCCCCAAAAGCAGTTCTTCAGCAAAACCTGAGAATTTCCTGAATTCACAAAGCTTCTGCAGGGTAACACGCCTGCCTTCAGATCACAGCAAGTCCTGTCTGCCTGGCCACCCTGCTGCTGGCTCCAACCCTCTACTCCAGGACATGCCACATATGTTCCAGCGAGTCTGTTCCTACTCCCTCCCTCTCAAACAGATGCACGGAAGCCTCTATTTGGTTTACTCTTCCCACTTTAGCAAAAGAGTCTGTTGTGCTGCTTCCCCTCCACTCCTTCTGAAGCACAGGCTGCTAAGGAGTCATCTGCCATATGTGCTGGTAGAAACAGTAAGGTCATTTGGACCACTCTTGTCCTCTCTGCTCTTGCCTTCCTCGCAGGAAAAAAAAACAGCGACTCTTCAACTCATTCTTGCAGACAAAATTTCTGCCCACCCTGGGAGGGCGAATTTGTTGTGTTTCGGTCTCGCTGTCCAGTTCCTGGCACTCAGACACCAGTCTGAGTGACAATGTGAATGAAAGGAAATAAAAAAAAAAAAAAAAAAAGATTTGAGTGAGATGGTACCTGTCTCATTGAAATGCTGGGCAAAATCCTTCATGCCAAATGAGAGAGATGTTATAAGCTGCCTTAAAAATTGATCCCGAATGAATGAGTTACCTTCTTAGCAAGACTTGGCATGACTGATTTACATCACAAAGCCACCACTGCCTTCTGGCATCCTGAAGGCATTGTCAGTGAAAAAGCCAAGGACGCAGGGATATAGATGCAGATGAGAACCCCGTGCTCCTAGGGCAAGCCTTAGCTGCAGAGCTAGCCTGAACTTGAACTGCTGCTCCCCACCACTTCCCTCCCCACGCGGGAAGGCTTATGATCTGTCTCAGAGGATGCTTTCAGCTTGTGTTAACAGAGGGAGGAAAGTACAGGCGTGAGCCCTGACACTGGCTCTCTGCAGGCTGGCAGGTTACCTACTTACACAGGGGCACATCAATCATACATGCTATTATTTTCCCAAGCGTTACTGGACAGTTCAAGTAGGATGAGATTGCTGTTGTTCTCTGGCATAAATCCTCAATTTTCTATGGTCGACTATGATTACCAAGAGTTGCTGGAGCAAAGACAGGTCATGAGAGGACACCGTGGCTTTCATCCATGTGACTTCATTTTGGCAGGAAAAAAAAGCATCTTCTAATAAGCTCTTCCTTGGTTAGCAGTAAATATGTAATATTGTGATTTATCACCAACAATCCCATTAGCGCACTGAAACTAACTCCATTTAAAGAACTTCCAACCCTGGGGTTTTTTAACAAACCTAAAGGGTTTCAAGTAATTCCCAGTAAATTTCCCTGTCTAGCTATGTCTGTAAATTCAGTCTCTTAAGCAGCAAGAAAAATCCACCATGGGAATTGCATAATCATAGCATCATCTAGGTTGGAAAAGACCTCTAAGATCGTCGAGTCCAACCATTAACCCAGCCCTGCCAAGCCCACCTCTAAGCCATATCCCCAAGCAGCTCATCTACACAGCTTTTAACCACCTCCAGGGATGGTGACTCAACCACCTCCCTGGGCAGCCTGTTCCAGGGCCTGACAACCCCTTCAGTGAGTAATACTGCATTTACCAAATGTATGCAAGTAAACTCGACTAAAAAAAAGTATCATTTAAAAAAGATAAATACATTTATCGGCATTAAGCACAATTTTGCCCCACTTCCTTTGTTCTGCACCATATGAACTGCAAAAGTGTGGTTCCTTCAGAGCCAGTAAACCTACTGAAGTTCACCTTTTACCCCAGTCTCTTCATGGAATTTGTTCCAGCTGCCAAGTGTGACAGGTATGCAGCAATATACGCCTGGTGATGAGCATTTGTGACAGCATTTAAGTTGACCCAGTTTTCGAGGTAGTTCATATATCTTAGTGGAAAAAAATCCATATCGATGAATAGGATAGGAGTGCTATTATTGCATTATTGTCTCTACTGACCCCTCCTAAAGAGAGAGATACTCTTCTTCTGTATTCAGCCTTTCCCATTCTTAGGTGATTTTTGTTCTAAAGGAACATTATTGTCATACAAAGTAAGTATATTATGCCAATAAAGCAGTCATAGCAGAGATAGAGCTCTGTGGTAAAAACCTGCTTTGTCCTTGGCAAGTTGCATACCCCCCCCACAATCAAGCCAAGCTCTACCAACTTTACGTGTACAAATGCTTCTACATTACAGCTGCTTCCAAAACCAACTCTGCTCATCTGTGATCACACCCCTTCTCCTCTCTTGACACCCAAAGGGCTCCTTAGCATAGGTCTGCTGTTTGATTTCCTCCCTTCACCATCAACAGTAGCACAAGACAAAATTATTCCCTTATCCACAGCCTGAAGAAGCCAACAACCTCCGCTGCCAGTTTAATCAGGCATTCCCCTCAAAAGCTCCTGAAATTCCTATTCCTTTAGCCTTTACTTTTGGCAACTGAACAGCTACATCTGGTCCTCCTTCTGACCAGCTACAAAATCAGATTGACCAGTAAGGCTTTGAAAGCTTCCTTTCTTCACTTCTCTGCTTAGCTGTCGCATGGGCACAGCTTTGCTTGTTTACTATTAAATAGAAACTTCATCTATTGCAGTCCTGCTTCTCAAGGGCTTTTTACAAGCAGGAATAATGATAGTTTATTTAGTTTACTGCTCTTGAGCCAAGTATTCTCTGGTCAAAAGCAGTAAAGCAAATATAAAGTCCCTCCTCCCTCTCTTCTACATCAGATTTGTTTAAGAAAAAGGCCTTTTTTTTTTTTTTTTCTTCCCTCATGTATCTCTTGCACCTGGGATCCAAATGTTGAGCAAGGTTCTTTTTCTTGTATCACAGAGAGGAATTAGGATTCTGCACTCTCTGCCAGTTGGCAGCTTGGTTGATAAGGACTAAGACAGGAAAAAAATTCGAAGTTCAACACCCCTTTCCATCTCGTACTGCAGAAATCAGCAAAAAAAAAAAAAAAAAAAGAAAATCTAATGTGAATAATGAGAAGAACTGGTGAACAGAGAGTGTACAACATGCTTGCCTGAAGGCTAAAGAAGCCACTTGATGCTTCAAGGGCTTTTACAAGTTCTAAGTAAAATGGTGATTGGATAACGCGCAGTGAGGGGAGCAGGGTTGAACCAAGCTCCTTGCAGCATTCGGCTCGCACTCCCGCCTGCTCACTTCTTGTGCCTACAGGCACAGCTCCAACAGAAACACAAAGTACTCTGACCCCCGCATCAGTTTCGAGTTTAGAGATTGTATCCTTAGAGAAAGAATTGTAAATCACCTCTGACCAAGGAAGACATGAAGGTTTTTCTTGCTGCATTCTAGATAAGCACTCTGACCACCAGGCTACTCCTCAGGGCAAAGCGAAGACCTTGTTTAATTGAGGGTTAGATGGTTTCTGCAAAGGTAACCTCGATCTCTGATTTGTGAGAAGGCAGCAGAGGAACTTATTTCAGGATGGGCATTCAGGTGAAAGAAGGTGTTTCTTCAGAGCCATTGGAGTACTTAAGACACAAGCCCTCGCTCATTGTTTTCTATTATCTCTTGGTTTGTATTTTTTTCCCCCCAGATAACTGTATGCTGTCCTAAACATATGTTAATGTTTACTAAATGCAGCAGAAACCAAGGAGATTTGGCATTTTATGTGCACACACCATTATACCTCCAAGGCTTAAACAGTATCCACTGAAATACTTCGGATCTTCAAATCTATCGTTGTGCTTTACCCGTGTGATTCACAGACACTTCTGAACGTAATACACACTCTTCTTTTCAACAAAGAGGAGACGTTACTTCTCGCAATACAAGTCCAGAGCAAAGCATGGCTGTGGTTATGCAACATGCAGGGGTCTTCCATGCATCTTCATCTCCACCGCTAATTTTGCGGTTTCACGTAAAGCTCGGTGTGTATCTCCTGCGAGAGTATGAGACACTGTATTCCCTTCACATTTACAGGGGAGAACAGATACTGCACTGCTTTTCTTGAATGTAGATTTGAATGTGTTCTTGACAGAGAAGTGCTCACCTTTATGATTTAAAGAGTATCTGAGAGGCACCAAAACTGCAGCAATAGTTTAGCTGCTAATATGAATCACAAACTCTTTTTCAGCACATTTGAGCTGGGATCTTACTGCCCTGAACACCGATACATAAATACAGTTATCTGACATAATGCAATTTCAGAGCAAAATCACATCAGTGCATTGACTTAATACCAGGTTCTGTATGAGTCTCATACTCTTGGCTGATTACTTGGAAAGTGCAGCCGAAACAGCCCTGCACAGGGAGAAAGTACCTAACCTATAGAAAATAAGATGAATAACCTTATTGGACAGATGGACTCCGAGATTTTAATTCTGCTTCAATTCCTGTTTAGCAGAAGTTCATTAAACTCCCACACATCATGAGTCTGACCTGGAAAAGTAAATAAGTACTCTGTTATTCCCTTTAGAGCCCTGAGTTACTAATAAGGAATTATAAATCTCCAGTCAGTTTGTCAAGCAGCCAAATGCATCCCAAGTGAAACACAACTGCAAAGTTCATAAAAATGAGGCCGATTGAAATGCAAGACTAAAAATGTGATTTTGTTTTATAGACCATGAATTAGTACCACATTGTTTCCGCTTTTGTGAGCTACAAATATGGACAAGCAGGAATGCGGAGAATACAGCTACCTCCGCTCACCTAAGTCAACTCTTCCACTGGCCCTTGTTTGTGTCCTCCTTGAGAACATCACATTATTGCACTTATATATCACTGTTCCTCACAGACGTTGAAGCTATTTATGAAGACAGATAGGTAGTGGAGATGTGAGAGACTCGGGAGCAAATACTCATAAATATTCACACGTGCCTCAGCCAAAGTCATCAGGCAAGCCAGTGGTGGATTTGGTAATGGGACCGCAGTACTCTGGCTCAACTTCCAGCTCTACAACTCACAGAATATCATGGGCATTGCTCCAGCAAAATGATTAAGCATATACATTACTAGAAATTAATGAATAATTGCACCGAAGACGTTTTCTGAAACAAAGCCGCAGTCCCTCCCTGCGCCGGGTGAAACCTGGGCTCTGCTGGACAGCTTGACTCCCTGATGAAAGTCCTCCTGGCTTCAGCCAGGAAGGTCTAAGACCTTCCGTTCCTTTCTAAACGTTTCTTGAAAATCTGCTTTGGATTTGTCGGTTCATTTGTTGGACGACCTCAGTTACACTATCCAGGGTATGTTAAATATAGTAGCTTGAATTGTCATTACCTACAGCGATTAAGCCTATAATTAGATCCCCTTCAGTGTCTTCTTGACTTGCAAATGCATCCCTCTAACCTTCCCTGATGCTGTGTTACCATTTGACCCTGGAATAGCTCTGTTTGCTTGTCTGGTGCAAGAGCTCTGAAGTCCTCTTTGAAGTAATCTGACCCAAAAAATGAACACTAGTTTCAGTAGTATGATGGAAATTCTTTCTAAACAGGTTTCCTCTGCTTTAACTACAGAAGCCATAAGGCTCGTTTACAAATCACCCTTCTCCAGTTTTCCCCAGTGCTTTTGCAGCTGTTTGTCAGAGCACAGCTTTGCCTGTAGAGTGTTCTGAGTGCTGCTGAAACTTCAAAATATGGAACTGTACATGTAAATACTGGTTCTGGTAGAGGTTTGGCTATGTTACTAACACCGGTGAGCTCAGTCTTTCACCTTGCTGTGCTCACTCAAGTTTGCCATGAGGAAACGCTCCTAATGAGGCCACGAAAGCCCTAAAGTCCTGCCTGCTCCCAGCAATGAAGATGGCACATCTTATTCACATGGGTCAGCTTCTGGCCGTGGCTAAACCTTCCCAAGTCAGACACTGTCCAGCTGGCTGCTACCTTCTGAGGACAGAATGGTCTGTACCACGTATATCCTGCATATACTCTGTGACACAATTTGGGATGCTGTGGTAGGCAAATAATCTAAGTTACAACACGGCTTCACAATTTGAATTACACCTGATGCATTTGTCACGCTGATTTGTAATTCTCTATTCACTTCCATAGCTGAGATGGCACTATTAATTACATAGCTGGAACACTGGACCTGGGTAAAAATGTGAATTAAATTGCCAAGTTAAGATTGCCTCCAAGAAACTCCTGGTTAGTCTCATGAGCAGTACCAAAGTGCAGGAACTGAAATGCGTGCAAGGAGCTGTTTATTCAACTGGCCAAGAAACCAGACAGTTACCAAAGACAATCTTAACCTACGCAAAGAGAGGGTTAATTTTAGAGATGCAGATAATTTGTTTTCCTGTGTTTCACACTAGGAAATACCTAGTGTCCCATTTAAACAGGCAAGAGAAGACCATGGATCCTCTGGAAGATCCCAGTGAGATGTGAAATACACTGTCCGAAAGGTGTTAAAAAATCATGTGCTAAAATACAATGTACTAGGAAAGTGGAAATTAAAGTCTTGTACGCTTGGCCCAGTTTGCATGTATTTTAGCATCTCACTGGGAAAACAAACACGTTTTGCAGCTATTGGCACCTTCCCATCAAATTCAGAGACCGAGTCACCGAGGGAGTTTTCCAGCCACGCACAATGCTTCAAAGGCAGCATGTCACAGTCTTTCCAGCTCTGACACAAAAAGACAGACGTGGCTTTGGGCTGTGGCAGAGCCCATGTTTTACTGTTACATGGTTAAAACCAGCTAAAAATCCGCCAATTATTCTGTAAACTGAAGAGTAACACTAGCAACTGGGCAGTCTGTGTCTCCACTTCAGGCAATTTAATATCTCCTATCTTTTATTTTTTCTTTTCTCTCTATTCCATAAAATACCAATAAATCCTCCTTTTCTTTAATCTAAGCTTAATTGGGTTTTTGGCTGTTATCTGGGGAAATTACTTTTTCGCATTCCTGAGGGAAACAGAGCAGTGTCCTCAGGAGAGCTGAACACAACAGTCAGCCCACTGGTCAAGGGCAGGGAAAAAACTGTTATCTCCTTTGCAGGAATTGCCTCAGAGGGGTCAGTGGTATCGTTAGGAACAGAGAGAGGGCTAAAGCACTTGAGGATACAATGCACCATCAGGGACTTGGATACACGCAGTAGACTACGGGTAGCGAGAGGCAGGATTAGACACAAACATGCTACGATTAAGATGGGTATCTTGAAAAATACTACAAAGCAGTGTGCTCACTGAAATACAGTGCCCATGCACAAGTTGCATCGTTTTAATTATAAAAGTATCATTAAAGCTGTACAATTATCTTAATGTGGATGCTGACCTAAGACGTATAAAGGCATTTGTTTCATGATAAGCTAGTCTTGGAAAAGAAGAACAAAGGCGCTTCTGGGATAAGGCATCTTGACACTGTACATCTATGCCCACGGCAGAAGACAACTATTTCCATTAGGAATGTGAACATAATAGAATAAAAACTGCACATAGACCAGTCCCAGCAAAAGAGGGCACATTTTAAAAGACATGGGGACAACGGGGCTCTTGATTAAAAAACCCCAAAACACAAAAAAAGCAGTTATCTTTTGTTCATACATCAAATGCACACCATTATAAACACAAAGGGAACTCTGCTTCTTGTTGATGCCCTCCTCAGGGTTTGCACATACAGATCTTCCACTAATAGCTATCTGCATTGTGTAATTACAGAAGATGGAAACAAACCCACAGTTACGAGGTGCCTTCAATGGAGTTATCACTTTGCAAGCCTGAGCCTGGCATTTTTATTATTTTTTGCTACTTGCTTGGTATGACTGTGCTGCTTGGAATATTTATTCAGAGCATTTGTGTTCCAAATATTTCCATTTTCAGAATACAATTTAATGTATAGACAGAGGAGCAAACTGCCTGCTTCCTGACAGGGCTGATAAGAACCAGAATGTTTACAACATAAAGCTGTCTGAGAAGCAAAGCAGCAGACCTCTGCAGGACAGGTGCTCAGACAGGAGTATCTCCTAGTAAATCTGAAATGTCTCACACTGACAGAATCATCCTACCTGCTACCCAGAAATCTTCCTCTGAAATACCTCATCACTACAACCACAACTATTGCTAATGTAAGAATACTACATCTTCCCATAATGTGGCCAGATACATTGTGGACACCAACGCATCTGAAGCATTTTGCCGTGACACCAACACACGGGCAGGTTTGTTCCTCCCAGCTGACACAGCATGCTTCTGAACAGCCTGTGATGTGCTCCACGGGCTACCTACTGTCTTACTCTGCTCGGATTTCTTCAGCAGCTCCACAGAGTGTGGAAACTTAGCTTAACCTTTGAGTTGTCCGCAGCACTGAGCACTGGTATCTCCAGCTGCATTCTTAGGAGATGCCTCCTGCAACCCTAACTTGCACCCACCATCTACTAAACCACTGCCCAGTATCGAGCAGCCCTCCTGGGGCAAGGTAATTCACAGAGAGACCACAGTGTCTGTCATTATGCTACGGCTACCTTGTGAGAGGGCTTAGGAGGAAATAAATAACCCTGAAAAGAACTTTGCTTTATGAATTATTCTGATGCAAATTCATACTCTAAAGCATTCCTCTTGTGCCAGAAGAAAGGGATATAAACAACCGAGAAAATATTTTTATATTTGGAATTACAGGGGCCATTATGAAAAATTGATTAACTGTAACAAACCTCCAAACAAATACTAATTTAAAGAGTTAGGTGAGGACCACGGCAGTGATCAGCAGTCAACCAGTACGTTCACCTACAACAGAGTCACAATCAAAAGATACTGATTTCCATTACTCCTATTTAATGTTGTGGATTTTAAAATATTTTGGCCTGGATCTTTAAAACACAGACACTTAATATCTCTTTGAAATGAGTAAGAATTTTCATCAAACTGCTTTTGAAGAACTGGCCCTTTGGATTTCTCAGGGTATTATCATCACAGTTAATGTATTCATGTAGGAAAGAAATTGGCTTAGTCACCCAACCCATCAGCCGAGGTTTGCAGCACCGTCCTCACGGAAGAAAATAATCTCACGCTAGAATTGTGAACATTTCCCAACTGTTTCAAACACAAATGCTGTTCTGCGCTGCCTCCTACTGTGATGGCCAATATGCTGATGTCACTGTCAGACTGGGGTTCTACATCCTGGAAATACTGAACTACACTACTAGGGGCTAATCGAACCGTGCTCTGCGGCATCTGTGTGCCAGTGAGCTCCAGCAGCTCCCTGGGGTTGCAGGAGCCATGGGGGCTCCCCAGGAGCTGGCAGGGCAGAGGCTCACAGCCCCAGTCAGGGACAACTAGGAGGCAGCCCCAGCCCCGGGCATCAGGACCTCCACGGGGATGGGGATGTGCTGAGGCCAAGCCAGGGTGTCAGCCCATGGGTTGGGCATGGCCCGCAGGGCTGGGCAGGGGCAGAGCTGGAGGCTGGCGCTCGCTCCTGCAGGGCTGGTGTCGCTGGGGCAGGGACCAGTGACCTCAGGCTGCGCTGAAATGGGGCTCCTGAGCCCATGGGGGAAGTGGGTAGAGCTGTTCACATCCTTCAGAGCAAAAGCAGAGTTGCCATACAGCTCATGCAAAAAAAGTATCTGGAGGTTTAGAGGAGAAAACAGGGGCAGAAGAAAGCTGTGTGGGGAGAGGGCCTCTCGGAAAGGAAAGGCTGGGCAGGAAGGTCCCAGCATCCACTTGTGCTGCACACAGCAATGTCAGTTTCAGATGCAACAGTCTGGAATTAGGCATCAGAGGAAGGATAGGCAGGTCAGTCAGAATCTAGAGCGTTTATAGTATTTACAGGTACCAGGCAAAATCTTTAGATGGCATTGCCCATCGCTTCTAGGTGCGGGGATTCCATGACAGCACGGCAAGACCAAGCCACACTAAGTGACATTGTTTACAAGCTTACCAGTCCAAGACATGTCAGAATAAGACACCAGGCTACGATCTTTCTCCCGTATGTATCATTCCGGTGACTTATAAAATGCCAGATTATAAACCTGGTATCATTCTTTTATAACGAGAGAGAAGATCTTTCCATTTAAGAGCCCTATATGTGAGATAGCAAGTTCAACACCAGAAACAGTCAACTCGTATCAACTTATGGCAGCTTGTAACCATCCAACACGCAGATAATTGCCAACAGCCATTCTGTAACTTCTAAAAACAACTTGTGACCAGTCTTTCCAAAAAGTCACCAAGAAACTAACATTCAGCTTTAAATTAATGTGTTCAATAAAGCAAGCAACACTCTAGCTCTAATGACCAGGCTCAGTCTCGGCCCTCACTTTTATCTTCACTGGAGGTAATCACTAATGCAGACTGCCAAAGCCACTCCTGAATTTCACTGAATTGTGATTAGACAGACTTGGGCTCACATCACTCAGTATAACAGTACACAGCTATCCATACCACTTTATTTTGTAGCAGTCTCGCTCGCTTGCAGGCGAAGGTCACAAACCTTGACTGTACTTTCAAGTAAATCCACAGACTTCAGGACCAATCCCATAATCTGATACATGCAAGTAATCACATCAATTGGTTTGTACAAATCCTTCTCAAACAGCAAAGCGCGTACTCGTTGCCCCGAACCGTGTTAACCGCGTTTATTAAAGGCGTGATGCATGGAACGGTATGTGCCGAATGAGATATCGTACGTGTTATACATCAGCTAGTAGTCCCTGCTTTTTGTGGAGGTGTGTCACGTGAGTTGTCACCAGAGTTTGTCAAGCAGCACTTTGAAATTCCATCGTATCTCAGTGGATGACTGGTTAATTTTATGGAGTCTAGACGGCAAGTCTCAAAATTAACATGCATAAATTTGAATCAATCGTTCCTGTGCGTTTAGCAGTCACTGCACTACTGATATCTATGGAAAAATGACCAGAGCTGTCTGGAATATGAATAAGAAACCTCACAATAGGTGGTCAACAAATACCGAAGTATCTACATAATCACAATTCTACAAGGTTTGGAAGGATCGACGACCTCTCTGAAGGCGGTGCTCGTGCCCTAGCAGCTATTAGCATTAAGGAACGGTCAGTCACACTGGAAAAGCTCCATGATTCAGCCTCGGTGGATACAGTGCCGTGTTACGCGTCACATGAGCAAAACTGGTTAGATTTTCACTAATCAGTTCTGAGAGTGGCAAAGGCTCACTGATTGTTTCATCAGCTCAGGTTTATTCCAAGTATAGCTCATCAGATTACGAGCCTGACAGATGCTGAAGTACCTCACAGTGTTACACAGCTGATGAGCAGTGTCACGACAGCAAACTGAAATGAGGCAGAATCTTTCTTTCAAATACATTCTACCAAATATTAAGCTCTCTCCTTCAGAATATACTTGAAAAATTAACTGTATCATACTAAAACTCTTTAATATTCAGATGCCACTACTGCATACTCAAAAATATCCTACTTTCACTGCGTGTCTGCAGTGATGCTTCTAGACACATTGGAGTAATATGAAAAATGTGGCCTTTTGTGTTCTTAATGGATCAGAACCAATACAAGGACACGGGATGGTTGATCTGAGAAAGCAACAGGCACGCAGACATTAATTGAACAATGTACCTGATATATTAGGTAATCCCCACAGTGGATGTTTCACATGCATCAGGTATGTTGCTTCAATGTCAGTGCTCTAAAGAAAAATTTCAACCTTCCTCTGCAGCCTAGTAAGTAGTTAATAATCTTAATCTCATCTAGTGTATTTTTAAACACCGTAGAACATTTTGGTTTGGTTTATCGACCGCACGTTCCTCCTAACCAGGAGCGAGACGCGCAGGCGTGGATCCTCACACTTGTATCGAGAGCCTCATTTCTGTAACAAACAGCTCCCTTCGTGTCACGGGACTTTAGAGTCTTCAAAACATTTTGCAGTGCTGTAGGAACCTTCACTGCAGTGGCACTTTTGAGAAGCACAGAAATTTGCCGGTCATTTGGTTACTTATTTTATCTCGTGATGCTTCAGCTTTGTTCTTGACTTGTTTTTTCTGGTGTTCGGTACAGTTACATTCTTTATTTCAGTTACTATACTACTGTACCAATATGAGAGAAACAGTATCTATAACACTTCTAGCACTTACAAAAACTTCTCACAGCTCAGATGCAAATGCCCTGTAACAGTCACCTGACCGTTACTTTACGCTTTACCTTGCAACTTCTTGCCTTACCTGCTGTCTTCTATCTTACTTAGTCCTCAAATTCTTTAGGGTCGGGAATTGATCCATTTATCTCACGTTTGTAGAGTTCCTGCCACATTTGGGCTTGGTTCCCCACCTGTGCCCTAAGTACACAGTAGCAGAAAAAGTTCTCTACTGCAGTTCCCGAGGGACACTACTCACCAACACCACCTCAGTGCTCACTTCATTCTAGGTCTCTGGCAACGCAAATATTCCTACTTTCACCTCCCAGCAAACTACTGCATCTAATGAAGGGCAGCTCAGCACAGGTTGACCTGTACAGCCAAATGGAATAAGCAGAATCTAACCATCCTTCAAAAAACCCACTCTATAAAGTATACCTTGTAGGATGCGTGGAGTGCATTTACACAGGGCAACAACTGATCTCTCCGGTAGAAGCAACAGGTATTGTCCTTTATCCTTTTCCAAACAGACTCTGACCGTAAACGCAGACAAATCCACGCATTTTCGTATCGTTAAGGTACAACATTAAACTGAAAGTGGAGGAGAAGGAGCCCTTTTTATGCCAAGGGCTTCAGTTCTGGACACAAAAGCACTAACCTCGCTTTTATGGATTACACAATGTCAATAGCAGCTAATCAAAAGCAACGCACGTGCAGATCTAAGTAGATGCATATTCCTGAAGATACCGGTAACTTCGTGAGAGACCGTCACTTGCTGACCCCTCTGACAACATCTACAGGCATCGGGGGAAGCCGATGCTGCTTTGGAATCAGAGTAGGGGAAGGAGGAGTCCAGCACTGATTACTGGAGCCTTCACTAGCACAACAGTTAAGCATCTGCTTAAGTGTTTAATTATTCTCACTGAAGTAACAGACGAGCTCACATGCTTAAGTACCTCGCTGAAATATAGCTGCAATTATGGTCTACTCCTCCTGCCAGGATCTTTCAATATCACTAAATAAAGATTCTCCAAAGTGTGTAGACATTTCTGGAGTAAGACTTAGAACAGCAGCAGAGAGGAGGGGGCCTCAATAGCAGAGCCATTGAATAGTTTCTCAGCATCATCTGAGTTAGTAGCCGCATGCTGCTCTATCCCACCCCTGAGAAACCCCTCGGTATTCAGATAGCCAGTGCAGTGATGCCCTAACATACAGCAGCATGCATTATTTGACTAAACATCATGCCTCCCCAAGGGCCTGGGAAGCCATTGAAAGGCAAAGTGAGTGAGGCATTAAATAGACATTAAGACTGATTCTGAAGTCCCCTTTCCTAAAAAATCCTTCTATACTGAACAACAACAACAACAAAAAAGAATAAAATCTTCATCCTAGTAAATAATTCACGACAAACACAATCTCGGGAAGTTGAAAGCATTATTAAATGCCACCATCATTAAACATTTATAAAGTTTGCAAAGTATGGTGCATTTGAAAACACCAGATTTCTTAGTTACAGAGAAATGCGAGTCGCCCTGATTACTCACTGAACAGCACACAGCACTGATGGTGCAACTCGCAACCGGAATTAGGGTGTTACGGACTGCAAAGGAACTTTGGGGGTCTCAGAGTTGTTGTAGAGGGCGGGCACTGGCTTCACTGAGGTTCAGAGGGAGAACTGCTTTGAGGAAGCTGGATGAGCCCTGGCCTGAAAAAATTTACAGGCATAGGTAAATATTTCAGTTATGTATTTCCTGGTCAAACTTACAACCCTGTAACAGCACCGTGAAAGGCAATGAATGATGCAGCAGGATAAATGCAAGCTCTTAATGGCACATCTTTACCTCTCGAACTAATAGCCCATTGTAACCATTACTGACTCCTTTAGAAGAAAAGCAAAACACTGATGATGGTCACAATTTTAACACAGATTCTCTTCACAGAAAACCTTTCAAAACCCTTCTGTTTTGAACATCGTTAGTATCTCTGTTTCCTTGTTTTTCAAAAAAATCCCCTGAGTTTCCTGAAAGGTGCTCCTCCCTCAGTATCAGGCTTACTTGGTTTTCCTAAAATGCAATTTTTCCTTTTCAAATGCAACAGGTTTTGGTTTTTTTAAATATATAGTCATATATATATAACATATAAATATATAAAAATGTAGTTATTAAGTTATATATATACAGATATAAAAAATACACAGTTATATATAATGTATCAAAATACATTAATACAAAATAAGAAAATCTAGTTCTGAAATACCTAAAATGGAAAAAAAAGTCTTAATTATTATTTTTTTTTTTAAATGCTTTCATTTTCTGGTAGGTTTTCCCTAAGAAAGCAACAGACACACTGATATCAAAGTATGGGCTTTTTTAAGGCTGTTCTCTTTATATAAAGCATAGTTTGGGAGAATGGCAAGAGAAACTCACCCTCTCACTACTGTTATAATATGGTTACTGGTAAACACATAAATAGTATGAGCTATAAGCGACACTTTCAGACCCATTCCATTCACTTAGAAACAACTGAAGAACCACTCATACCATGCAAATTATCTGATATTAAATCAGTAATTAAAATGAATTCAATTTCACTTTTTATCTTAGAGCAGAATAAAGTAAATAGATCCTATTTGTTTTCATGTTTATGCTCTCTTTGATCTTCAAAACACAGAAAAATATACTGCATATTACAAGTAATTTTGTACACTCAATATCATCAATTCCTCCATAAACCACAGTCACCAAACCACAGCCTCATTTTAGGACAGCATATAGCAATGCTTAGGATTACCTCTCTCCCAGAGGCTGCCATTAAAAAAAAAAGCAAAGATGCAAGCTATAAATTTAGCCAATAAGTAGCTAAAATAGTATTTGTTGTATCCTGCAATACTGATGGTGCTCGATCTCATCAGGATTTCAGAAGGCCAGTCTGGCTCTCCATGCAGAGGGAAAACAAATGATCGCAGCTGTCCGAACATATCTACAACTGTATTGCAACAAGCAAGGTATCAGTAAAACCCCCTGATGCATAAGACCAAATATTTAGAGCTGCAAATAGCTGACAGTAGAGGATAGCTTCTATTTAGTAACTAACATAAGGATTTTGGTGCCCAGCATCAAATTTAACTTCGCTTTCATTACAGTGTACTTTGGGGAGTTAATTAACCATAAATTTTTTCAACGCTTACATTCCAATACCTCTTCTTATGATTAAGGCTTTCTATGACAAAAAGAAATGCACCTGCAGAAACAATTTAAAGACAGACCTGCATAACTAAATACGGCTGAGAAGTTCTGCACAGTCCAGGCTGGATGCCTGACTGGGTTTACTGCAAAAAGGCATGACTTTTGAACTCTGGGCATCAGGAAATTTGACAGCGGTCGCAGAGCAGCTACCGTCTTCCAAATCCCCATCTGCTTCTGAACAGGTAAGCTGTCTGCAGTAGTTTGTCTCTGGACATGATGTCTGGCATTAGCTGGAGTTATGAGGCTCAAACCTAATTCTTGTTTTAAACACATGGAAGTCTGAGGCGGAATCAAGCCGAGATATTGATCCTTATTATATGTAATAGGCAAAACAAGCATCATGAGCCCCGATTAGTACCATAAGCCTCCGGGATGCACTTAGCACAAAGATACAACTGAAGTCTAGGGAAACCGAAAGGCAGAAGTAATAGCAAGCATGAAACAGGAATAATTAAGCAAGGAGGAAGTAGAAAGCAAAGAAGAAGAAACGGCTAAAGGCAAGAAAATGTGAAATTCCATGAAGAGCATTACAGTGCAATACAGAAGAAGGAAAGCACACTTATGGAGCAGGCAAAAGTCAAAAGTCTCAAAGAGAGTGCTAGAAAATATAACAGATAATGATATGGGACAGTTTTTCAAGAAAATTTCCTCAGTAAGTGGGAATGCAGCTCACGGTGCTTCAAACACATCTCACGGCTGTAATTGTTATTCAGAGAGGATCAGGAAAAATAACACTCATCAACTTTCTTCCTGACATGAAGTCCTGGTTAAGAAAGGCAGGTGATCAAAAGCCCACTCTGCCTGCCAGCCAAGCAGGTAATAAATAGAGTGCAAGGTGGCTGGGGGAGAAACAGCACCTGAGGGAGGGGGGCCGGGTCACATTGACCCCACACAGGCTGACTCCCCAGTGAACCCCAAGCACAACAGTCCACAGAGTGACAATAAGCACAGCGGTCTTCTTAAGGGGCTGACCTGCTGCAACCTGCTTTCAACCCACAGCTATAGGGAGGAAAATTCAGGTCCCTCTCTTCTACAATACAAAGCTGTCAGCAGGTAAACAAGCTACTACAGGTAATGAAAAGACACTTGGTGATTAAAAAGTGCTTGGATTCTATCACGTTCCTCAAATCTGTGCATAAAACCAGACCTGTTCTGCATGGAGAGTTAAAATATCAAGAACTAAGTTAGTACAAGGGCACAGCACCTCTTGAGAGACATGCTTGCATAAGAACAACGATATCTTGCAGAGCATAAATAAGAATATTGAAAGTGAAAGACCTAACTTAGAGAGGAGAGAATGGGAACTGTGTTAGTTTCAGTCATGTGCAGACAGAAGGAATCATTTGACCAATATTGCAGAAGTGTTCAGAAGTCTGAATGATGCTAGACTGTGTTCAGCTGAGACCTTAGACTGAAATCTTGGGGAAAAACAAAAATCATAAAGTTTTATTCCAAAAGGAAGGAGAACTACAAAACTTCGAACATTTTCTGGTTTCAAAAAGCCAGAGGTTATGCTAATGAATATGTAGGATGGGAGACAGGCAGTGCACTTTGCATTTAATTAATTCACTTAAAAGCTGTGAGTAGATATTATATGAACAAGTCAAGTTTCTAATTCAAGAACCCCTGCGCTAGAGCGTTAAGATTCATGACACAGGTTCCTCCTTATTTCAGGTTTTTTTCCACGTTCCAGGAACCAAACCAGTTTTCAGTGTGAAAATTTCAGTAAGATATTAAATGATCACATATAATATGTATATCCCCATATAGCTTTCCAGTAAACATATTTTCCAGTATAGATGTCTGCCTGTGACACCTACAGCTCAAGCTGGAGCAACTCAGTCCTTTGGCTCCTACTGCAATGTCCGTTGGTTTTACGTCTGTGGGTCTGCACTACAAGCTCTGATGTCTGTCACATACATTACTAAATAAAATACTGATACAACTATTAGAACAACTTAAGAGCTGAACTTATACATTTAGGCTGGCAGGACTGGGCCTTTCAATTCTACCTAACTGGAAGTTGTTGGAAGATGAAGCAAAAGCATCTCTCAGCATCTCTGAGACAAGAGATTGCCTGTGCCAAAGTAAAGGATGATTTTTTTTTTCCTTTGGTCAATAACAAATAGAATAGAAAACTATCACAGAATGCATTTCAGTATTTATTACTGTCCCTTATGATGCCTCATAGAAGTCACTGATGAATTTGATATTGACTCCAGGCCATCGGAATACAACGCAAGATGTTTCCATTTAATAAATTCCAACCAAGTACAAGATGAAAGTGCTGTCTACATTCCTGGAATGCCTAATGTACTCACCACATCGCACTACCTGACATTCAGGAGGAAAATCAAGATAACCCTAAGGAAGAACTAGTCATTAACATTCCAGGAGACACAAGCACTGCTGAAGGATGTGCTACCGAAGGATGCGTTTGAGTAGATGGTTTGGAAAAGCACTGTATTTTAGAGAACCATCTCACAGGAGGCAGAGCAAGGGAGGAGAATATGGTGCCATATGCATTCCTATCAAAAGAAGTGAGTAACTAAAGTGCCTAGAGGACAACAGTTTTTCAGAGAGCGACAAGATAAAGCCATGCAAAAGGCCAAGGAGCAAGAACAAGTTTAAGAGTGTAACTCTCCAGGTAATGATATAGTTCCCTCTAACGTGATGGGCATGTTAAATAAGCATCTGTCCTTCTGGAGAGGAGTGTACAGTCAATAACTATTCAAATTCAAGTTGATGATACTACAATCCGAGGACTACTGATTGTCCTTCCTCTTGTTTCTTAATATGGCTCATCTTCTACCATAAATATCTTAGATAACATATATATAGAGTAAGTCTTCACACTGGCAAGCGTGGGCCTCTAAAGACTGTTCCTTCCCTACCTACAGAACAACCAAGTTCTTCTCCAGGGCAAGACTCAGAGTGAGTAGATGATCAAGCTTACATTAATTAACACACGTGTGCAACCCCCTCATCATCACCACTACTCTCTGAATGCATATGTACAACACATATGTGACAGGAAGAGGAGGAAAGAGAAGATACAGCAGGACACGATACACCCATCGGAAATGCCCCTGCAGCAAATGATTCCATTCTGAGTGCTCGTTGACATGGTAAGTTTTAAAGAGTGACTGCGGTACACACGAAAAAAAAGCACTTTTGGTAATAAACCCTTAGCAGTTCTAAATAACCAAAACATTGCAAGAAATGAGCACGGTGAATAGTCATATATCCGCTTCTCATTGATTTCAGTGGGTCTCAATGTGCCATATCCGATAAATTACACTGCGCAGCTGATAACACACATGCAGCATTACATGAATAATAATGAGCATTTCCCTTTTTTAACTCCTAATTCCATAAATAGTACTTTGCATTTGATATTGATTCTAGGGTGTATATAATATATTATGTTCCGTTGGAATCAATGAGGAGTGAAAATACAATTACTGAAAATAATTTGGATTAAGATAAATACGATTGACCTTTTAGCCTTTTTCCATGTTTTCCACAAAACAGGCTGAGAAACGAATTGAAGATGACGTTTACATTTAAGAGTAGCATAAAGGAAAACAGACTTGTGACACCCAGAAGCACGGGATGGACCTACGATCCAGACACTAAAATTGCTCAGGTGAAGAGCAAACACATGAAGAGCTGATCTGACATTTATTTTCTTACCACTTGCTTCTTGTCTGTGCCCTATCAAACTTAATTTTATATCTAAATCAAACACTGAAGTCATCAGCGCTTTTCTTTCAAAAACTGGAATTTAGATTCTACAGCATATGCCTAACCTTCTGGAAAACAGCATTAACACAAGCACAGGCAATTATATCAGAATAGCAAATAAATAGATTTAACAGACTTTTGCAGAAACCATATAGATGAACTCATCAGTCAAATTTCAATGCTTGAATAAAACAATAATGCTACTTCCTAAACGCGCTTATGAAGAGCCGATAGATTCTGTAGTTGCCAAGAGTAGCGACACACACCTGAGAACAATCATAACCACTGCAGCTAAAACCCAAAACGGAGCTGCCAACTCCTCTCACTGAGGCTGGGAAGATAAACAGCAGAAAGAATATTGACAGAAAGGCAAATTACAAATAGTAAGAAACATCAACAGGCCATTTGGCAGTTGTGTCACAAACACACGAATGCAAAGCACTAAGTTTTCTCAAGCAGGACACGGGCAAATTAACTTCAGCATCAAAGACTATTCCATTGTCTTCCAGAACATTAATACTGAGCTAGCGTCAGTGGATTGTTACCTCAAAAGAAACATTTTCCTTCCAATTTCTACAAACTTAATCATGTCTCTTCTACTTCTTGCTTTTTTAAAGCACCCAAGTGCTATGGGGGGGTTCTTTCGAACTAATGAGATTAGAGACTTATATTATCACTATGTACTAGGAAAAGGGAAAATGGGTCTCACTGGACTTTCGAGCAGAGGCTTCCAGTATTACAGATCTTAATGGTATATTTCATTTGAGTGCACAGCAACAGTCTCCTCCGAGATGCAGTGAGATGAGGAAATAACACATATGAAAGAGATCTTCTTGTAAATGAAGCCACACTTAGCCGATACATAAAGAACAACTGGCATTTTTGAAACTGTTGTTCTTCCAATACAGGATTTAACCTTTACTGAAAGACCAAGGAGATAAGTTTCTCTGACTTGAGAATAAATGTTTCACTATGTTCCACTTTAGCACTGGCCTCTCAACATAGTTTTGAGGTAAACACAGCTACAATATAACTAAAAGATTATTTATATTGTTATTATTGGGCTTCAAAGCACAAACCTTCTCTTTTTTTAAACCGGATCCACCACGTACCACAAATTCTCTACAGGCTGATGACATATCCCACCCGGATCTCACCCCGTAACTTCACTTTTACTTAAAATCAGATAATTAACCATTCTGAAATGCAAATCCGAATTGGCATAACTGAGCCATTTCAAAAGCTAGAGGAATCTGCCCGAAAGCTTTATCGGTGAGAAAATACCGAATTTGGCATTCTCTCCCTTGTACCTTCCAAACTGTGGATTTCACAGCAGCAAACAACGCCTCCTACGTTTGCAGTCAGACACGATACGCAGAGTAAAATGAAAATTAATGCCATTGCATCCTCCCACAAAGGAAGAACCCAATGACTGTATGCCACGTACCAACACTTGGCTGTGATGCTCTCTCTCTTTCCCGAGGATGGGGATGTTTCACCTGGATTTAGCAGGTAACACTTGAGTTATGTAACTCCGTAGGACAAATGTTTAAGGTGGAAGTGACAATATCTGTGGTGGGTTCACCCTGGCTGGTCACCAGGTACCCACCAAAGCTGTTCGATTGGTCCCCTCCTCAGCTGGACAGGGGAGAAAAAAATGTAATGAAAGGCTCATGGGTCGAGATAAGGACAGGGAGAGATCAGTCACCAATTACCATCACGGGCAAAATGGACTCGACTCGGGGAAATCAGTTTGAGTTATTACCAATCAAATCGGACCAGGATAATGCGAAATAGAACTAAGTCTTAAACACCGTTCCCCCTCCCCTCCCTTCTTCCTGGGCTTAGCTTTACACCCCCTTTCTCTGCCTCCTCTCCCCAGGCAGCACAGTGGGATGGAGAATGGGGGATGTGCTCAGTTCATCACGTGTCTCTGCCACATCTTCCTCCCCAGAGGGAGGACTCCTCACAGTCTTCCCCTGCTGTAGCGTGGGGTCTCTCCCTTGGCAGACAGTCCTCCAGAAACTTCTCCAATGCAGGTTCTTCCCATGGGCTATAGGTCCTCACAAACTCCAGCATGGGTCCATCCACAGGGTGTAGTCCTTCGGGAACAGACTGCTCCAGTGCAGGTCTCACATGGGGTCACAAGTCCTGCCAGCAAACTTCTCCAGCATGGGCTCTTCTCCCCACAGGTTCACAGGTCATGCCAGGACCGTGCTCTAGCTTGGGCTTCTCATGGGGTCATAGCCTCCTTCGGGCATCCACCTGCTCTATTATGGGGTCTTCCACGGGCTGCAGGTGGATGTCTGCTCCACAGTTAACTTCCATGGGTTGCAGGGCACTTGCCTGTCTCACCATGGTCTTCATCACAGGGGAATCTCTGCTCCAGCACCAGCAGCATCTCCTCCCACTCCTTCTTCACTGATTTTGGTGCCTGCAGCGTTGTTTCTCTCACATATTCTCTCTCTGTCTGCAGTTTGTGAAGCATGTTTCCCCCCCCTTCTTAAACATGTTATCACAGGGGCACTACCACCGCTGCTGATGGGCTCAGCCTTGGCCAGCAGCAGGTCTGTCTTGAAGCTGACTGGCATTGGCTCTATCGGACAGAGGGGAAGCTTCTAGCAGCTTCTCACAGAAGCCACCTCTGCTGCTCCCCTGCTACCAAAAACTTGCCATGCAAACCTAGCAGAACATCTAATTTCCCTCTCTATCCCATTTCGTGGCCTCCTTAAACAAATAACAATTTCCTGCCTTTCATCAAAAACCACAACAGGCACGCAGCAAGACCAGCAAGCGTGGGTACAGGTGTGAACTGAATGATGGCTTATTCTAGCTAGCCAGGCTGTGCCTCTCGGCCAGCAGGCAGGATCCTCCTGGTCTGCCACAGGCCAAGAAATAACAGAATCCCCAAGCAAACATCAGAGGCTGCCTTTCAGTCTAAGCAGCAGCAGCAGCCCTGTGGATCACTTCGAACCCATCGGCTGCCTAGTTTATAGTGAAATTATCACTTTGAATTTAATCTTTCATCTTTAAAACGAGACTCATAACACTGATCCATTCTTCACCCTAAGGGCTCAAAGCACTTTAGGAAGAGCTATGCAAGTGCAAGGTATATCATGTTAAAAGAGCAATCGATAGCATGGGACTGTCTCCTTGCCCTGTGTTTGAAAGCACCTGGCACCTCAGAGCCTGCTCTGCAAGAAAGCTTAAAGGAATGATGTTGACATAAATAAACCCCTTCTTCTGTAACTGTGTCCTGCTTGCACTGCCCTCGGAGCCAACAGTCCGTTGCCAGAAACAACAGCAAGGTCTGTTAGTAGCAGCCCGCTTCTTGTGCCGCCTCAAATAAACAATTTCTCACATACTGCCATACTATTTTCATTTCTGTATTAAGAAAGCAAATGAAGTGTCAAACATCACTCGCTAAAGGCAAATTCCTTAAATGCTGCTTTCAATACAAAGCATTAGGTAAGCACCATTTCATGGGTGGCACATCCTGGAGAAAACATCACTCCTAGAAGAATACGTCCGCACTGAGTGCTTAGGGAAATGTTTGAACAATTTGCTTAACACAGGAAAATACTCTCCTTGGGGTCCTTGAATTTGTGGTCAGATGAGTGTGCTGACAGCATCTGTTCTGTACCTTCACCATTTATCAACAGCCTCTGTTGCAATGAGAATCGAGCGTGTAAAAGCAGGTGCTAGAACAAAGGTTAGGAGACAGGGAGCTTTCATCAGCACTGCTTCAGCCCTCACCTAAACACACTGGTAATGCCTTCTACAAAGTTGTCAACCATATGCCTTACCACAACTTAGGATGTGGAGCCTTAATTTTCTTGGGAGGGGGCAAACTCTCTGAAACCTGGGGCACAGGCAGATTCGTCTTGAAATGCTGGTTTTAATATCCAAAGATTTCAAACAAAGCCTAGGTAGCTTGGTTCTATTTTACATTAAGCACACTTCAAACTTACAGAAGTATTACATAGGAGTGCTCAAGTGGGCAAACATTGCGCAGTGTCCACAAACTGGCTTCACATCAATCTTGCCCTGAGCCACTAGTACAGGCAGCAGCCAACGGTACAGAATCCGACTATTCCCTTTACCATAACAAAGGATAATAGCAAAAGAAGAGCATAAATTTACAGCTAACGTGGAGCTGCTCCACCTCTCACCAGGGGCCAAGACCGATACAGTCCAGGTCCAGAAAGATTTTGCTGTTTGAAGTTCTCTTCAGTCTCAGCTGCAGGACTAAACCAGAAGTCAGTTGCAGTGTAGTAATATTTACAAACAGGATTTATATTTAAAGTAGCAAATGTCTCAAGAAAGCCCACAGAAGTACAATATGGCATTGTATCTTTGCACTCATAGTTTACTAACTTCAGTTTCAAGTTGAGTAACACGTCCTTCACTCATCAGACAAATGGGGGTTTTGTTTGTTTTCCTTGGCTTTTTAGTACACACAAGTGCTCTTCTCCATTGCCTCACATCATTTAGATGACCACTGAAACGTCATCCCTCACATGGGAATTCCTTACAAATGGTCACTGTGTAGACACGATCAGAATAACATGTGACAATAAGCATTGCCAAAGTCTGAACTTCATTAAAATCCAGACCTGTTGATAGGAGGACAAGTGTCACTTTCTATCGCTGTCACCCTTTAATGCAGAGAATCCTAAAAAAAGTGTTAATATCATTATTTCCCCAATCCCCATTCTCTATTAACACCAGGGCTTCGTTTTCTTCTGCAGTATTCTAAGTTCTCATCCTTTAACGATGAGCTCCATATACAAAGACTTTTAGACACATTCAGCTTAGGAAATATTTGGGAGCTAACAACGATTAGCCCTAGACTGCAGCCTCCTCCTCTTCTCCCTGATCTGTATGTTTCTGACAGAGAGGCCCTGACCCTGCATGCTATTTGCCCTTTCTGTCTTCAGACTGTATTGATCGATAGATTTCAGCCCTTCAAAGCAGAAACAGGAAATAGTCTGTGCAGCAACACAAGAGATGCTCTATTAGGTGACCGGCAGCCGGTGCTTAACAAGCATCTTGCAGGTCTGTGCCCACAGCACTGCCAGCCTCTGCCAGTCACAATGGGTCGGGCTGCAGACCTGGCCACTAATCCTGCTCCTGCTGATTTCCAGGGGAGAATTCCAGAGTTTCAGCAGAAGTCAGACTGGGCTCTCTGAATAACAATCTTTCATTCATAGCCTTTCCTGACCTCGTGTACCTCTTGCTAGCTCTGCAGAGCAGCATGTGGGAATGGCCTCAGTCACCCAGTGCTATGCTTTTGTTCTCCCAAGAAATACAAAGAGAGAAAGTTCCAAGGATGTCTGCCAGTATAAGACCGTTAGCAGATGCACAACAAGAAGTGATGGATTCTAATAAAGAAAAAAAGCTGTTTGAGGATGCCTTCCCTGACAGAGTCTCAGCATCACTTGATGGATTATTTGTCAGGGTTCACCATTTGTGAGCCATGTATCTAGCTGTAAGCTACAACGCTGTGGCAGGACTCTGTATTTCAGAGTCTCATCAGCAGGGGCTGGTTTGCACACCCTCCCTCGGAAAGCTGTGCAGTGCAGCTTTGACTGCAGTTTTATTATCCATGATAACAGGATTCAATACTTGCTGTTCTCTTGGCCAACCTTCCTAATCTAAATGAGAACAGAATTGTCTTATCTTTATTTTTACCCCTTGAAAGTGAAGGGAAAAATATTTACTCCTAATCCATAGAAAGCAAAGCAAACTGAGGTCAGTTAGACTGCAGCTGTGCAATGTTAAGCCTGAAAGAAGACCTTCATTTTTCTCAAAGACGATACTCCATAAATCCTTTATTTCTGTACCCAGTTGCTCATATCTCACCACTGCTGCACAGAAAATAATTGAAACCTTTTGGATCTGTATTCTTGTACTGATTATTTTTACACTTTAGACTTTGCAAATTTTAAGCAAAGGAAAACGAAGGCTATCTGATAAACACTAAGCATAGAGTGGATGTCCTTACAGTCTGCAGAATTTCAGGAGACCTACCCTTTCCATCTACTAAATCAAATACAGTCACACCACAGGTGATTTTGCAACAGCTGAATGTCCAAGGAAACTCTGGATCCGCATTCCCAGAGAGGTTAAGGATTACGCTGAAGGCTACTTCTACCTTTGCTTCTAAAGATGATCTCTCCGGGTACATGGCAACATTTTTCCAGCTCTTCCCAAACTGTTCTTGTTTCACAGGACTCTGAAAGATTTCATACTCCAACAAAACTATCAGTCAGGTAGCACAACATTTATAGTCAAATACGGTTTATATCATCCTATTTGTTGGTCATCTTCCGCAGTCAGGCAAGGACTTTTCCTTTACGCTAAAATATGACAGGAGTACTTGAATATGGAAAGAGGTATCTGAGATACACCACCATGATTCTTTTCTGCATCACTGAAATCCACGTTTTTGATTTTTAAACAGAATATATTTTTAATATAATGTCATATAATAGATACCAAATGCACAATATAAAATATATGTCAGATATTTTTAAGGCATAATAAATTAATGAACTTTCCTTCCTTAAGGACCCGAGGGGGCTTATTTAACACTGTTCAATGCCTGTATTTGCACGCTCCATTAAAGTTTATTAGAGCCCAAAACACTGGGCAGCCCTGCTGCACACAACAGATACCCCACTTAAAGAGTCAACCTGCCCAAAGTCACCAGACCTGTTGCAAAATGCATGTGGTTCAACACGCTCTGAAAATCAGGTCATATATTTAAGTGCCCGCGTACTTACTTAGAGTGAGATCTCAACTGTCTCAGACATAGTCTCTGACACTTTGACAGAACCTGAAGGCCAAAACCAGAAGTGTGGTCTTCAAAAGCCTCGTTCAGCCACTACTGAAACCTGTGCTTAAGGACTGCTCTGTCTGTGTGTCTGACCATGACCTGACAGGGGCTAAATCTGGCAGCCTCGCAGGACATCTAACAGAGCCACATAGGATGAAGTCAGGGGAGTTACACAGTCCAGTAAAAAAGATTTAGAAAGCTCTCTGGAAAGCTACGAGGTAATGCTGTAATCTCCAATTTCTGTGCTCAGAATACGTGCTTTAACAGCTTCTGCAGCAGGAACTCAAATGCTTTATACACCATTTCCATGTAGGATACCCAACTCAGGACCACAGACTGCGTACTCTTTGATTTTTTTTATCTGGGTTAAACCACACTCCACCATGAAACTGTCGAAGCAGAAGGACTGGAATGAAAGTGCACTTAAGTATTTCTCTGTTGGGCAGCTCTACACAGCAAAATAGGGATCTCAAATCCATTTCAGGTGCATAACTCTCCAATCCACTGTATATAACTTCAGTGCTACATGGAACAAGGTCTGAAATTTCACTTCCAAGTCATGCATGAAAATAAGGTATCTCAAGTGATTGCTTGTGCACCTATCCCAAGGTTGAGTCCCCTTGGTTTTCTCAACACTTCAGCACTTTCTGAACTCCTACCTGAAAATTCTCACTGGATACCCAAGGTCAAAGCTATGGTTTGAACTTTTTTGTTTCACTATCCCCCTGTGTCATAAGGAATGAATACTCCTGTATTTTAAGGCAAGAGTCTCCATTTAATGCTTCTATGGCACTTCATGATCCTCAGAAGCCAGGTGATATGGAAGCTAGAACTATTACTAAATAAGCTGAGGGAAAGAAACTCTTGTTTCAGAAAATGGGAAGGTTATATGTGTGTAAAATATAAAAATAGCCACCACAAACTGTGTCTCAGGGAGAATGCAAAAGAAAATTGTTACTTGTTGAGGATTTCTTTTCCTGATATATTAAAAAAATATATAGCCCGATTAGAAGAGTACAGTTTAGGCATCTACCACACTCAACAGCTTCTTTGTAGTATGGTTCACCTACTGATTCAACACACAACCTGTATCACTTCACTGGATGATTATGTTCTACTTCGAATGAGTATTTGCACAAATTGTACTAGTTGGCTCTTATCAGATAATTATTTAAAAACTGCTCTTCACAGGTTTTAGCAAAGAAAATAATTAAATGGTGCAGACATCCACGGTGAACCGTAAACCTCTGCTACCTATAGAACAATACTGTAGCTCCTCACTACCAGTTTTATGCCCTGTTGGGACTAAAATATTCTCTTTAATCTTTCACAATGAATTTAACTCCCGTTCTTGCACAGAATGGGCATAATGGTGCATATTTTTTGAGCCATTATTCTCATACATTTTTTTTTTTTCATCTTGCCTTGTCTAAATATGATGCAATTATAGCACATTTCTTCTTTTGTGACAATGTTGTAATTTGAAAGGAAATTGTAAGAGTAATTACTGATGTTCTAAAACACGACCATTCTGTAGACAACTCTATGGAATTTTAATTAGGACATGTAGCTTCGCAAAATTTCCCCTGTCCTTTCAATGAGCTGTCACCCACTGCACATCTTATTTTCATCAATTTAGTATTTTGAATAGTTTCTGTCAACTTTGTCTTTGTACTTCATGAGCATAAACATAAAGCAAATTATGATGCTGCTAAATAAGGGCTTGAAACGCAGTCTTCTTATAGAAATGTGTATGTCTAACACAGCTTCTCTTTCTATTGATTGCTCTGTGCAAGAAATACGAAGGCATAAATACTAAGAGAGTTGATTCATTTTCATTTCTTTGCACTTAGACATAGCCTTAATCTAAAGAAGGATCTAACCAGATTCTGACAGTTAAAGAGTAACAGTCCTGCCATACCAACAGGCTCAACAAAGGAGCTTTACTTAATCCTTAAGGCAGTATATATAAAAAAAGTGTGTTTCTGCATAGGAGCACAACTTTCATAAACACAGTGTAATGTAATTTTCAGTTGTCATTTTTTCTTTCAACTGATGTCAAGTACAGAATATGGAATGAACAAGCAAACAAAAAAATTGACAGATCTATTTGTTTTCCCAGGGGGAAAAAAACCAAAATGAAACAAAACCCCCCACCTAGAAAACTTACTATAAAAACATAAAAATCTTTTTTTTTTTAAAGATTATTTTGAATTCCAAAGTCTTGGTGTTTTGCACAGACGGGTCCACTAAAAAGCAATTCCGGTAAAAAAGAAAGAAAAGCCAAGCAGATGCACGATCAAGAGGCAATGGATAAACTGCCGCACGCACCGCACTGTCACAGCTGGTTTCACCTCTGATCTCAGTCACAAGGTTCTCATGCACTTCCTGGGAACAAGGCACTCCGTTATAAAAAATCATGAGAACTTAAATAACTTGGTCCTTGGACTTAGTATGACATTGCTGAGATCACCCCTTGCGCCTTCAAGTGAAATTAATCTTCTTTTATTATTTGCTATAGACCGTGGAAATTAACCACCACACCTGAAAGTTCAAATGTTAGCACACTAATTGTCATGTAAAAACAATTTTTTTCACATTATGCACTACAAATAGGATATGCCATCTTCATAACACGCTGAAAAATTTCCCTAGGAAGCAGCATAATTGTAAAAAATCATTTCTGAGAAACTTTAATAGAGCTGATGCATCTCATCATCAATCAATTTATTCTATATGTGTCAGAGAGCACTGATATAAGCATAATGGTTCTGCATGATCTCTGCTTCTAAGGCACTCCTCACACAACCTGTACTCCATATCAACCTGAAACCTCGAAGACGGGTTTCTGGGTCCTGTGAATTGACTCAAATCTAGACTTGATCTGAAGATACGTGCTATTACAGGTTCTGTGTATATGCATGTATAGGATATGTTGCTATTACACCTTGACAGCAGTGAGAGCTTGGACGGAACGACCGAGAGCTCGCTGCACCTTCCACTGAAGCCCAGGGTGCTGAGCATTCAGTGTCTTTCCAGAGAGCAGAAACATAATCCCTACACTTAAGAGGTGGGTAACAAGCTGTGGGACGTTTCAGATCAGCACAGCTAGGAGTGAAAGGTGATCCAAAAGTCTCATTTCTTTCCAGGCCAAAATGTCCACAGGCACAATTAAAGATATCCCAAAAGCTGTTGTGTACTGCACAAATCACCACGGATCGAAAGGAATCCCTGTGCTGGAAGAAATCAGACACATTATTAGCAGGGTTACCCTCCTGGCCCTGATATCCCTCCTCCACATCTACCAGCTGCACAAAGTACCTCCTTTATGCCCTTAACCATCAGGCATAAACCAACACTACTCCTGAGAAAAAACATTCAGGGTATCTATAACCAGGCTGATTGCTTCTTTGCACTGCTGCCCAGTCATAAAGCAGACACAGCAGAAATGAAGCATTTAGGTTAGGTTTGGTTCTACTCATGAAAAACTGAGCTTTTGGCTACTCCTAAAAATTAAAAGACAAATCAAAATTAAATCTATTAATATGATAATTACAGAAGGAAAGAGTAACGTTAAGGATCCTATCAGCAAAAAGTCTTCCTTGACTGAGATGAATTTATAGCTGTCAGCATTTCCAAGGAAATATACATGGTGAGAATACCAGAAAACACAAAACACAAACATTATAAAGGAAATAAGTATACAGAAATAGCCATGTTACAAGTGAAAAAAACCCCAACTCTTAGCTTCATTCTCAAAAATGATTTTCTATAATGAAGCAATTAAAATCTTTTCTTTCCTAAGTATGCGCCCAGTGAAAACAGCAGATTGTCATAAATGGTGACTTAGATGATTAAATCATGCTCTGTGCACTTAATTTAGGGTCTCATTTCAAACTTTGAAGACCTGATCCACAACATAATCTATCATATCAGGCTGCTGTACAAAAGCAAGATGCTGAAAAATGGTCTTTTTTTGTTAAATGTACTAAATACGTGGCAATCTAATGACCAAAATGTAAGTAATGAGTACCGTGAGGCACTGAGAACCGTGTAATTGTACAATAAATCTGTAGGTTGTGGTTCTATTCTCCAGTGGTATTAGGTAGGAAATTCTTAGTGGTGTGGCAGAGGACTGGCAACGCTCCTCTGGAGCAGGGTGAGAAAACCAGTAGGCTATGGACTAGCAGGTTTTTGCAGGGAGATGGGAGCAAATACTGACCATGCTCCACAGAACCAACCACAAGCAAGCTCTGCCCACGCATCAAAACTGTAGGGCAGAGAGAAGCAGCTCTGTGGCACAAACCACACAACCACACTAAATACGCTGCTGAGCCCAAGACAATAAACCCTGCCTCTCAGTCAAGCTTATTAGTTCTGGCTTAGCAACACGCTAACTGCAGCCACTCAGCTGCTGGAGGAGCCGGTGCATCTCCGAGCAGCTCAAAGGGAGGGCAGAGCACGCTCTCCTCTGCTGGCAGAGTCCCATCTAGACATATGCTGAGACACCATGTCAGCTGGCACTTGGCAAGAGGGGGAAACCCTCACTGAAGTGCTGGTTATTATGCGTAGTCCCGTTCGTGGCCATGGTAGTTCTCATGGATAATGTGAGCAGTATTACAACAAGCTGTCTCCGTCTTCGTAAGGCTCGTGAATCACTATTAAAACCAGAAAGAAATCTGGAGCAGTGGTACAAAGAGAATAGCTAGTGGATGAACAAATGGGAATAGCAGTGATGTTGTTGTAGGTTTTTAATTTGTAAAATGCATTTTGGCCAGTCATCGATAGTATCAATAATGACCATTTTATGGAATATCAGCATTAAAGAAATTATCGAAGTAAAACATGATAGTTTTTGTTAAATTTTGGGGTTTTTTTTTAAAAAAGTTCACCTCCAGTTCTTCAGGCCCAGGCAGATGAGATAAAGAAGGACAGGCAGTATTAACCCTGCATTGTTCTGGCAGCTGCAGTCAGATCACTGGCTGTATTTTGAGGTTTTCTGTTCCTATTTTAGAGTCAACCAACATGCTGAGATGTGTAAAACTAACCCTTTTACAGTAGCAATAGGAATAAAGTGGACAGCAACAAAATTTAGGAGCACATTTGTCATTATTCTCATTGCCAAGGATGAAATTTAGCCACGTGTCTGAAGGACCGACCCAAAGACTGAAAGCAAGAACGGAGCCGGGAAGGGACAGCAGGTGTTGCACAGAGCACATACTCCCTGCGAGCCTCCACACTCTCTGCGTAGGGACTGAGGATAGGGCTGGGAGAGTGTGTTTGGCCAAAAGCTTTCTTGTAAGGACTACAGAAAAGTCTGGTGAGTCATCCTGTTTTCTAAACATATCTTTGCAGCGGCCAGATGTTCAGTCTGTGCAAGTAGAAGGTGTATATAGTTTGGATGGCTAAAGTGAAAGAACAGCTAGTACTTCGAATGCAGTTTCAGTCCCTGGCCCTGCACTTGGGAATTGCCCAGAAGTGTTCTGGGCATGTCTGCACCACCATTCCCTAGGCACCCTGTGTAGCTTCAGCCTCCCCTGACCCTGAATGCTACAGGCAGCACAGTGCAGAGCCAGCCCAGCTCCAGAAGCAGCCTGCCTGCCAAAGGTCAGGATTTACTTGCTCAGACAGAGTGCGACTATTCTGCTTTCAAACTCAAGCTAGTAAGCCTGTCTCAAACTACACTGCCTAGACTTACTGACGCAGCCTCCACTAGCTTTGGGATCTCTGTACCACACTTTGGTTTCATGCAAGTCACAAGGCTGAATTTCATTCCAACGGAATAAAAATGTCTATCAGCAGAGAACGCAGTGCAGACGAGAAAGTTTAGAGGGAACGAGACTCGATGTAACTCGCATCACTTCTACAAAACTCACCCGGGGGTCTCAAACTGGGAGAAAAGGTTTTAACTGCATGCAAGCAACCGGGTAAGTGGCATGTACTTGGTAATGAATGCAGTCTCCAGAAAGCCATTTCTTAGCGACCACTTCTTACGCATAACGATAATCCTTCAACTTTCCTGTGCACAAAGCTTCACACAGACAGACGTCTGCACAGACTTGCACTGTTGAATTTCTCTTTTCCTTAGAGATAACTCTTGGACTGATGCTCTGCTGAGGGCTACTACACGCACTTGTAATGACCTGCTATAGCTGAGGGCAAGATATATTCTAATTTAATATTGACAAACAGTACAAAATTTATGGAATATTTTGTTTCTGCAGTATTAACATCATGCCAACACCTGAGGATGCCAATCACATACTAAAATCAAAATATAGTATTTGCTAAACAAAAATGCATCTTTCCAATGTACTGAAAGATTACTGAGAAACAGCCCCCTCCTCTTTCCCAGGTTATTTCTTACTAACCTATCCATTCTGTAAGGGAAATTTCTCAACAGCCACAATGAATTCTTGAAGTGTCGTGTCAATGATGAAGTCCAGGTTTATATATTCTTGCTCTATGTTACTTAACGCAGCGCAGATTACTAAATCTGAATTAAGAAAACCTGACCAATGCTGCTGCATACCCTATAAACCCATCACTGCCCCCGTTTATTGGACAATGAACGTTCTGCTCTAGTTCACTGTCACTGTGAAAAAAATACTCTAGTCATCTATTAAATGTACCAGTTTGGCCTCTCCCTGTTTCACCTTACTCTGAAGTTTTCTTACAAGGTTCTGGTAAGAAGCTAGTATTTGTTATTACACTTAACATACACGCTGTGCTTCTCTTACATTTTATGTCCCTCTGAATACAGCCCAGGCACTACCAGTATTACCAGACTTGCCTAATCTCAGTTCAAATGTGGTATATCCTCTATAGGAATGTGTACGTGTTTCTCAGCACCCAACTCTTGTCTTTGACGTAACACCATCAAGGGGCACCTCACAGCTCCACTCGTCCATTTGTATTTTGCAGTCTGTTGCAAACAGACTCTGTGAAGGCAGAAGGTTTCAGCTTTGTCTTGTTCCCTCATCTCCTAAGTGACTCATTCTTGACTGTATTTGGGTATATTCAGAATGACAATGAAGAACAATTGGTAGCATCTTGTGAAACGAAAATATTTGCTTTTCCTGCTGATAGCAAACTTCAGTAATTAACCTGGTCTTGACACTTTCAGCTTTAACTTTTAGAGCAGGAGAGTGATGACTAATGGAGATTGCTTAGGGATGAGGTGAAAGAGAGTGAGGTGAAACATCATGATGCTTCACCTCACCTTCAAAGTAGCTTTTGTGCTGTCACATCTGCTTATATCAGCACCAAATGACTGCTGATTTCATCATAATTGCCCTAATTAGAAGTTCAATTAATACGCTGAGTTCTTCCTATCAATGCCACCTCAGCACCAAGGATGTGCACACGGAGCGTTGCTGAGCGATACAGGTTAAACTAATAAGGAAGGTCATCGGGAAAAGGAAACTACCTGCAGTCTATACTTCTGAGGATGACACTCAATATCCAGCCCCAGGACAGGCAGAAAGGGAGAACTTAAGGAACTCTGTTGAGAGATATCCATCAGCTGTGAACAAAAATTACATTTCCTGTCATTGAAAATCTCATTTAGTTCAGACTTGCTTCCATTAAGGATTAAAACCCTTCCAAAGAACACTTTGTCTTCACAGGAAGACAAAAATAGCCCAAAATGCTCACAGTGAAAGACTGTGTGAAGAAAAGTGCATAGTATGGTAACTTTAAATGGTTATCAAACATAATATATTTCAGCACATACAAGAAATATAAATGTGCTCGTTGAAGCTAATGATGAAAATGAAATAATAAATAAATAAAACTGGGGGTGTTTTCCATGAGAGCCAGGCAAATGTCGTTAGCAGACAGAGAGTTACCCATTCCCTGCCTGGAAGTATTTTGTTTATCCATCAAATGAGGAATTTTGCATGTTGACAAAGGAAGATGGGGAAGCAGACAAGGGAAACAGACAGCACCTTACTAAAATAGGATGTGTAGGATATTCATCAAACAGAAAAAAAGCATATTTACTCCTTCTTCACTTTTTACAATTCAGGATAAAGGCTACAATCCAGAATCAATCAAAGAACAGAAGTACAAAATAAGTAAGAACATCATGCTTCTTCAATTTTGCTTCTACAAAGAAAAAAAAAGAAAAAACCCAACTTTTTTCTTAAGTCAGTTGTAAAAACAAGATAACATATTATGACCAATTTCACGGTACCAGATATTACCACAAGATGTGAGGTTTTTAAAATGTGAGGAAATTAAAACACAATTCTGCATTAACTGTCTTGACCCAACCATCTACCTACTACTTATGATTCTACTGAAATCAATCATCAAGATTTTGTGATACCGTGTCTGAAATAATCTTTTTGCTTCAGTTGCTATGAAAGAAAAAAAGCTACATCACTAAATGTCACAAATTACACTGGGTAAGATCTTCACCTGGTATAAACTCCAGTACTTCCAGGTTCTGGTATGATGACTATTTCCTCTCCCTTATCTTCTCAATGACCAGGAAGTGTTCAGAACACGGCTAGTTTGGGGTTGGGTAGGTTTTTATGTATCATGTTATATGAATGAATGTAATGATACCATGTATTAGATGCACACCAAGTATCTTTCAATTTTCAGGGACGTCTGAATATTTACTAATACCTGTGTTCTTTTTAGGCTGTTCTTCTAAGCAACAGGTACTGACAGCTGCCGAGAGTCGCTGTCTCTACTAGTTAGATTTCCTCTTTAGCAGCAGTTATTTTAGGAAGAACTAGGCAATCGTGATAAATGTAAAATATTACTTGTTTTTATTACCCTGAGAGCTAACATTTGTGTTCCCTCAAGCAGACACTGGAGTCAGAACTCTACCAACAATGTGTCCAACTACAGACTGTGGCCATTTTCCTAAAATCAATGCATGAACTGACACCTATATGTAAACATCTGAAAATATCTCGAGATATTCTGAGTAGGAACAGTGCCAGGCTAGGCCCACTGGTTCTTCACAGAGATGTCAAGCAACCAGGAAAACATACCATCGTTTACCATCATTGTTGTGTGCTCTGTATTGCTCACGGGGTATTATCATCTAGTGCACACAAAAGCTGATAAAAATTTCAGACAACAGTCATCAAAATTAATTAATCCAGTGTTGCGATTCGTTAGATTGAAAAAGCACACTACTGCGGTAGCTCAAAAGCAAAATAATGTACAGCACGAGACAGTCATTATTCAAAAGTTGGTTAAATCTGGTAAACCAGCTGCCTCTGCCCTGTCTGTCTGGATATGCAGGTACAGTCTCCGACCGTCACGGTCCAAATTATTGTTGCCATTTACTCTGTCAGCTTTGTGAGGGTTTTAATAAACCCACGGCTTAGTAGTGTCAAAGGTAACTACAGTATCACTAAATAAATAAATAAATAAAAGCCCAGAAGCCAACAAACCACCAAACAAGGGGTTTTTTGGACTCCCATCTTGCCTAGACCTGGGAGGGACAGAAGCGTCACCCAAGAAGGTTATTCTAGAATGAAGTCTCCCCCTTGTGGATCTCTCATATAATAAAGGCTCCATCGAGTACTTAATTGCATAATAAAGTCTGTGCTCCTTCCTTTGCAGGGAAGAATTTCAGAGGCAAAGAGGAACCTGTAGTGAAATCACGGTACATAGCTTACTTCAGCTCAGTGGGCTGGGTCCCACTTCAGGCAAGACAAGCAGTTTGGTTGTAAAACAACACATGATTCTGTGATAAATTCATCTGAAGGACACTAAAACCCTCAAAATAATATTAAATTCCTTCCCATCTCTACGCAAGTTAGTTATGAAGGTTGGTTTAGGGACAGCCCCACCCCACCCCCGCAAACTACTCAGCCCCCCCCGTCATCAATGACTTAACTATTTAGGTGAAAAATAGAAAGATATTGGAATTTTATCTAATACTTATTAAAAAGAATATAGAACATGGCAAGATCCCCCTCCCCCTTTTAAGTGCACAAAGTTTACTATCCTGGAAAAAACAGTTTCATCCTAGAACAACTTTTGTATCTCAGAAATTACGGAGCTACAGCACTATTTGCAGAATGACTCTTCCTCAAACACTTCATTAACTCCACTGTGCTCTGATCTGCATTAATGTAAAGGGATCAGAAGGATTTCTTTGCATATGATAATTTACATTATCATAAATTAAGAAACCATTGTGATCACTTAAATTATCATGTCGATCTCAATGCTCTCAAGGTATTTAAATGCGCTTCTAAAGAAATCATACATTTTGTCTCCAAAGTTGATTTTGATACGTTGCTAGTATTTTCTGAGAAACAAAATCCTTGATGGTTTGAAATATTATTCAGTTACATACGTGACAAAATCCTATTTTATTCACAGTACCAACTGTTGAGTCAATACCGGGTAAAAAGCTTTTTAACTATCCAGAGACACGTTCTCACATCCATTTCAGAATAGTAATATAATGGTTAAATATTTATTTCTTGCAAGTTTTGGAATGGTGCTAGGTTTCCTCCTTTCATTAACAGTCTCTTATTTGTATGCAGAAATTGCTTTAAAAATATTAGCATTGTAATCTCTTGCTAGCACTGCGATAGATCAACAGAAAGTCTTATCCCCATGCCTCCCCATGGAAGAGCACGATTCTGATCCCCTCGGTGCCAGTGACAAACCTCTTTAATTTCAGCATTGCACTCAAAGAATTCATGAAAGATGGCAGTGTGACAGTCTGGGACTCTGGTCCTTTCTAATTGCAGAGCAGATGCAATAGCTAAGCAGTGCTATGCTTTACCAGCGTGCCTCTGTAGGAAGCAACAGCTCCCCTATGTAAAGGGGTAGCTGCTACTCCTCCACTTTATTTCAGTCCTTGACCTCTCAACAGCAACCATCAGCAAACCATGTTTCTATTCCAAATGCGAGAGGTTTTAGGATATAAACATCTGACTATTGGGAACTGAAAAAGGTATCATCCATTCATTTCAAACATTCATCAACAATGACTGTCAGCGGATGTTTCTCTGAGACACACAGAGGTCAAATGCCAAGAACCATCCTCTGAACACATTTCTGAATTTTCTTGTTTTAAGAATTCACTTGAACAAAAACAAAGTTTGCACTGCTGAACTGTGAAAGGCTTGCTAGAGCTAAGAAGCTGGGTTCTGATGTCTGCTGCTTGATTCAGGGGAAAATGGGCTTGAAGAAACCATGAAGGCAAAGCACTAAGAAACAAAACATCACAAATCTGACCAAGTGACAAGAGGCTCATGCAAGAAGACTCCTCAAGCCCGTGAGAATATTATTATATGGTTTAGCTGTATTTTACGAGACTGCCTGCTTATCTTGACAGCATGGATGAGAAACTACAATTCTTACTGAATATAAAGTAAAAGGAAGAAAATAATTGGTAATTACAACATTGCAAGCTATGTTTCAAAATCACTGGTACTTTACTAAGTAACTTGATTTCCTGGCAAATAGTTTCCAGGCACAATCAGCCAGCAGTACTAAATGAGCTGTATTGTCAGTAGTGACAGACATTCATAATAAGTGGTATTTCACAATGTGGACAGTTGCTAAGTTGTATCCCTGAAGAGAAATGTCTATACTACCACAGAACATATAACCATGTAACAGCTTCTGTATGTGCCAGTACTCATACTGTAATTATGGACTGATAGTAACTTCAGTACCTACCATAGAGCATCTACAAGTATGTGCACACTTGGGTCCCCATCACGAGTACACCACCACAAACATGAAACCAGGTTTTCCTATTAAAAAACCCTATGGGATCCAGAAGGAAAGTCTTTCTAAAGTTAAGAACATGTTTCGGCTCCTAGATAGGAATGGTCTCGGCATTCAGTCTACTGTTGACTGTCACTCATCCATGAACACATACCAAGGGTGAATTTTGTGTAACGGTCATTCAGATTCAGGTCATTCACCCTGACAGATAATGCCAAGATTCTATAGGGGAGACTGAGGAAGCTGTACTGTGAAAAATCTGCTATCCATTGTCATTTCACACTGTCACCTCTGTGCCATCAAAATACCATGTACCGTTGCTGAACTCATGCCTTCCTTACCTTTCCAAGCCTGCTGTCCTCATACAACAGGTACTTTTCATCTCATTACAGACCTCCCTGTCTCTTCAAATACCACGCCCTTCTCACAGCTACAGAATTTTACCTTGCTCTCTTCTCGCAGCTCTCCTAATATTCCTTAAATCTCCCTGATTCCTTCGCTTCTTTCACTTTGGGCTGGACTTCTATGCTGTTTGCTATTCAAGCTGTCTTCTCTGCAGTGCCCAGTGTCCCACCCAAAATTCTGAAAATTTTTCACCCTTTCTCAGTTCTTGCAATCTCTCTCTCCATTCCCACCATCTAGATTTACTAGAATAAATAAATTACAAAGAGCTGTGAGCCCTTTTCTAGCCCATCATCTCCTCGTGGTAATAGAGTCTCCTCACTGCTCAGTATACCACAGTGGCACAGCTCTCTGCATGACCTCACGTGCATTAAAACAAGACAAAGCGAGCTGGGAACACAGCAAGGATTGCACACGCATCTTTTTGACCCACAGAAGTTATGTGGAAAAGTTCTTAAACCTTCAGCAGATTATTACTGTGAGGCATGAGCTCTGTGAAACGAAACTCTGAAGTAGAGTATCAGTGGGTTTGGGGACATATTACAGTATATTAAAAAGCCAGAGGATCAGCTTTCTCCAAAACACAGGGAAACATTAAAATTATCCTGGAAAATAATAAACACAGAAGAGGGACTTTAAGTATGTTCCATTAATAAGAGCCATTTGGGAGTCAGGAGAAACCAATGTAAGGGGTTACCAGCGCCAGAGGATTACTCACATATGCACCCTTAAAAACCCACAGATGTCTTTTCATTTATCACTGCTTACAAAAATGGTGTGCGTATGTATCTACACCTCAACGCTAGTCACATTCAAGAAGGAAAGAATTACGAGAGAACAGCACACAGTAGGAAGCCCCATGGCCAAACCATGTACAGCCGTTACATTTCAGAGTTTCCAGGAGAACCGTGTAAGAAAGCAAATAAAGCCTACAAGGGACCATCCGGAGCTATTTTTCTGTGTTAAGAGCCCTACAGATAAGTCTTGCATAGAAAGTGAAGCCAGAAGGAACAACAGAAATCTCTGTATATCAAAGCCACTGGTCTCCACACAGTGCCTCTAAACTGAGCCCAGTAACTTGTCTGACAATCTATCTTTCAGAAGGATGTCAGTCTGGATGTGAAAACATGAGAAAGTTGAGAATCCTTGCTTCCCCTGTTTATTTTTCCAGTAATGTTTTACTGCAAGAAGTGTGTGTACTAAACAGTATCTGGGGCTTTGGCAGAGGTCCTTGGCGTGTCCAGGTAAACACAACAAACTGAACACTGCACAAGAAGTAGAGGAATCTGCCTTTTGAGAAAATTGCTGAAGCCAATAAAGCATCTCTTCAGCGTGGATGTGCCACCTTGCTCACTTTATGTCATCACGTCTGTCCTGTGAGGTATCAAGAGTTCAGCCTGCCTATCTCTGGTAAATGGGTATCACAGTCTGACAATCCAGCCTTATAATTCTAATGTCAAGGGGAGGGATGTCATTTTGTTTACCGTTAAAGAGGTGCCCCCAATTTCTAGAATGAAGACTATGGTTGACAACTTCTGCTTCCCAGGAGGAGGATGAAAAGGTCATTTGTGGAGGAGATACACTTCTCTGCGGTTTCCCGAGACAAAACGAGCTAAGAATAAACACCTACCTATTGACTTTCCCTTCCAGTAACTAAACTTTCTTCCCTAACCTTTCCTAATATCATCATAAACATACATTTTGTAGTGTGCCACTAGCATCCAACAACAGAAACAAAACACTTCACCTCCCATCTTCCAGCGGTCAAGGGAAGAGACAAAGAACACCCGCAAAGGCCAAGCCGCAGGCTGGACGGCGGCTCCCGACCCCGTTCATCCACGCACTCGGGGCCAGGCGCGACGGCACCCGAGGGCTGCAGAACGCGGCCCCGACAGCCAGGCAGCCAGGGCACCGCGATCCCGCCCGGGGCACCTCACCGAGAGCAGGCTGGAGAGCGTCGCAGGGAGGGGGTCGACTGTCCCTTGGGAGGACGGGGCAGCGCGGCAGCCCTGCCTGCTCCGAGGGCCGGGTGAAAGGGGCGGCCCCGCGGCCGGAGGCTCACCTTGTGCTCCAGGACGCTGATGTAGCCCTCCAGGAGGCCGGCCCCGACGGGGAGCGCCGGGTGGTGCTGCCCGCGTCCCGGCGGGCGGCTGGGCACCGCCGCCACCTGCTGCTGCTGCTGCTGCTGCTGCTGCTGCCGCCGCCGCGGCTCCGGGTGGCCCCCGCCGCCGCCGATGCCGCCGTACATGAGCAACAAGCTGGTGCACATGGTGGTGAGCGCCAAGCAGACGGCCAGCCCGTGGCGCTGCGGGGGGCAGAGAGAGGCGGCTCAGCGCCGCGGGGCCCAGCGGAGCGCACCGCTCTCCGCGCCGCCCGCAAGTTTCACGCCGCCAGAGACCCGGCAAAAGTGCGAGAACTGAAAACCGGCCCCCTCCTCCTGCCCCCTCGCCTGCCCGCTCCGCTGCCTCCCTCCCTCTTCCCCTGCCCTGCTTCCTCGCCTCTTCTCCCCTCCGTGCGCCCGGCTCCCCCGCGCCTCGGATGCCCGTTCATCCGCCCCCCGTGGGCATCTCATTCGCGCATTTTAACGAGTGTTGGGGACTGTAGCGCTTCCCCCCACGCGCAGCCACCTCCAGCCTTCTCCTTTAAGCAGATCGGGTTTCCATACGCTCCCGAAAACGCACACACACACATACGAAAGCCCCAAACCACGAGCAAGATGAATAAAAGAAAGCAAGCGCAAAGTTCTTCGCCGCCGCCACCGGGGTTTTGTTCGCCTTCGCGCGATCCCGAAGAACCGCGGGGATGCAGCCCGGAGAAGGCTGAAGCTTGTGCAGGGTGCCCGGGGCAGCCCCGCTCCTCTCCTCCGCGCCGCCTGAGCCGGGATGAGCAACGCCAACGATGCGCTTACCATCAGGGTCTTCATTTTGTGCGCCTCCCGGCCGCCAGTCCTCCCGCTCCCCGCTAGGCTCGGCATGGCGGGGAAGCCGCAGACATGGCTCGGCCAGGGAAGCGCCGCCGTGGCGGGGATTAAGGGGGAATTACACCCGGCCGGACCCTCGGAGCCTGCCAGAGCCGGGTCCTCCGCTGCCCCGCCTGCCTCCGGCTCCGCCTCCGCCTCCTCCTGCCGGCGCAGCGGCGGCTTCAGGGCAGGTGGAAGTTAACTTCTGCCTCCCCTTCGGTCGCGCTACTCGGCCGGCGAGCCCGCTCCTCGGCGGCGCGGCGAACGGCGGGGATCGCTCCGGACCGAGCCCCCGGCGCCGGGCACCGCGCCCCCCGCACCGGGCACCGCGCCCCCCGCACCGGGCACGGCGTCCCCGGCGGCACTCCTCCGGCTCACGCTGCGCGCCGAGCGAGCGGGCAGCGGCAGGAGCTCCCTCCCTCGGCTCGGGCGTCCGTCCTGCTTCTAGCAGCGGGGCACGACCCGCACATTACATTATTTCTATTTTTCCCTAGCGGAAAATTCGTCATTCCGCCACCCGTCAGCTGAGTTTCCCGAGGCTGGCAGCGTTCCGGCAATACTTGAAATTCACGTTAGAAAAAAAAAAAAAAAAAAGAAGAAAATCGACGCCCTCAACTCCTTGTGCGGCGCAAACAGCACCCTCTTGCACCATCTTTAGCAAACCCTAAAAACCAGTTCCAAAACCTTCCGACAGCAGCTTTCCTGGCTTTTGAAGGTAAACCTCAGAGGCTTGCTCCCCGTGCCATCTTTATGGCTTCTAAACACGGACATTTTCCCACTGCCATCAGCAGCCTTCTGAAGTTTTTATGTTATTTCTTTCCTTGTGCTACTGGTGTACAGTTCAGTTGTGAAAACCTTAATAACAGACATCAAATTACACAGATTTCTTGCTCTGGGAGTTCCACGTTTATAAATGTGCCCCTTCAAAACAAGCCATTTTAAGGTTGATTTCTTACAAAGTTATTAAAACTGACAGCATAGCATTAATATATATATATATATATAGATCTCCTAATCATGAAGATATTTCTCTTGGAACTACTCATGGAAATAATAGTTCTAATATAGGCTTCACATCTAACCTATAGCTATATATAACATTAAAGATCACATTAAGGAGAAAACGTTCAGCAGGCTAACTCAACCATGGTCACAATAGCAGCATTCTCAAGGCTGGAATTGTCACCAAAAGCCATTTTTTATCGTTACTAATTGATTGGAGGACTAACAGCGAAACAAATGCCATCTCTAGCACTGGCACAGAACGCAGCAATCAGTGCCCTTTAAGAAAGCAGAAAGAAAGAAGAATGTACGTTACCTCAGCGTAGAGCGCAGTGAACGTGCTTTGCCATTGCAAAGAATGCCACATTGCACCTCTGCTCGCGATTTATTCGGTCGCTGGGTTTGGTTTCAATAGTACCAGCTGTTAAGACAAACGAAGCAATATAAGAAGAATCTTATCAGGTCTTGGTAACTCTTTATTATGTGGTTGCACTTGACACTCAAATTAGTGAAACAAAGAGCCAACTTGATGAATCATTGAAAGTAAATTATCTGTGGCTCTCCAAGGCTTCCTGCAAGAGACTCGGAAAGGCAGCTCATGCATTTTACAGTGCTGTTTCTCAACTATCAGCAAGCAGGTTGCTGGTGACTGACCTTTCTAAGCCTTTCTAATGTATCTTGCCATGCCAAACTGAAGAGTCACTTTTATGATTTAGGCTCGTGGCTGCATGTTAGACATCTGTTACACAGTATGTCTGACCAAATTCATTAAACTTATGGGTTTTGGTGGAACAGGCTGGTTTAAAAATCTACTGATAAAGGAGACAAACAAAATTTTCTAATTTAATGCTTGACTTGAATAATGTCCAGCTTTCTGCTCATCAAATATTTAATTAGATTGCCATGTTGGTCATAGACAGTATTCTTGGCAGTCAAATGCTCACTGAAATAAATACGGTAGTGTAATGGAAATCCTACGGAGGTTTTTATGTGTAAGCATGGGAACTTCAGAAATCATCTGGAAAACAGCCCAGCTATTTAATTTAATTTTAAATTCCTGTGAATTAATAGTTCTAGCTATCTGGAGGTTTGGTTTTTAACGCTATTGGAATCTACATAGACGTAGATACGCAGCTGTATATCCAATAGTTAGACTCGCAAAGAGGAGGAGAGCACAGACTGAACTCATAAGCATTTAATCAACTTGGAAATGAGTCAACACAGAGAACATCTTAGAGTCCATCTGACTTCCTGCTTCAACCAATTTATTTTCAATATGCAAGGGATACTGAACTGCCCATGCATTTCTATTCCTCCTTAGAGCTAGCCCAGGAGGAAGAGCCTGGTTAGGTTTTACAGCAAAGTCTATCTGAGGAGAGCTTTTCATCTGCATGGAAGGGACTGGGTTGTTTCCTCTTCCAATTCACCCTTCTCACTTTCACCTTTCTGGTAGCAACAGGCTAACAAAACAGTCACATGAAATGAAATGAAAATCTGCTTGTGGCAGCTTAGGAGAACCTAAGACGCAAATGACAATATAAAAATCCACATAGAGCGAGAAATCCGTGCAAGAAGTAGTGATGCAGACAGAGACAAACTTACCAAAACTGACAGTGGACTTGGAGCAACAGAGCTCTTCCACTGACTCCTAAATAAAACTGCTCAAACAGCAACTTTCCCTGGGCTGTCTGGATGAACAAAGTGACTGTCATCTTATAGTGCATTTTAACCCAGGTTTTCTTTCAGAGGTTTCCTTGTATAGATATAAACCACCCTTTTCAACTGTGTTTGCTTTCTCACGAAGCTCATCTAGAGACACCATAGCATAACTGACACCTTAACATCACAGACAATTATAGTTTCCACATTATGGTTGGCCTGGAATGAGTACTTGAGTGGAGAAGCCTCTCACTATTCATTTCTGCCAGTGCATCTCAGCAGCTTGCAGACAAAAACTACTCAGTGCAAGTCAGGATGAGGGCTATGGTGAGTATTTCTGCTGATGACTCAGATGTTGTCTGCTAGGAAGTTTTCCTCGAGCACGCTGGCTACTATTAGCTGTGTGACTCCAGCAAACCCTGCTCTGGACCTTGCTGTCCCTCTCTCCTTTCCACCATAACCAGAGGCTGGGTATTTGCCCATGCAGTAAGTACACAGAATGCCTCCCAACTGGAAGCCACAGCTACGCTTCAGCCCCATTGCCTCCTCAGAATGAAATCCCAGACAATCTTAAATGTTTAATTCCTTTGTGACTCATTGATGGCAGTGTGGCTCCTTTGCTACAAAAAAAAAAAAAAAAAAAAAAAAAAAAAAAAAGACAATATTTTAAAGAAATGATTTAGATCTGTGCCCAGTTTTAAAGAGAGTAAGAAAATGAAGTTTCTGTTTGTCTACTATCCTTCACA
>JANIJG010000917.1:0-23125 GCA_024611175.1 Megaceryle torquata | reverse complement strand
AGACCCCCCCCTCCCTCTGCTCCCCCCCACCCCCCGCATCCCCTCGGTCCGCGGATGTTGGGGGCAATCCCCAGGAAGGCAGAAGCCTCAGCGTCACCCGCTGCTCCTCCAGATTTTATTGCTGCAATAAATAAACGGGGAGGGGGGTGTTGCCCGGCCGGGACCGCGCCGCTCCCCGAGCCCCAAGGACCAGAGCAGCAGGCAGGGCAGGCAGGGCAGACCCTTCACCAGCTTGGGCAGGGGGAAAGGTACCCTTTTCCCAAGAAGACCCTCGACTTTGAGGAGTAGCTCCAAAGGGAGTGGGGGTCCCAGTCGTGAGGGGGGTTTTCTGCCAGTGGGGCTGTGCCCCAGAGGTCTGAGAACAGAGAGAATTCGTGTCCTAGATGAGGGGAAGCCTCTCCTTTTGCTTCTTGCCCAGCAGCCCATCAAGGACGGGGCTTGCAGAAGAGGATGAGGGCAGGGATGGCACGGCATGGGGCAAGAAGGAGCCCCCCGAGGCTGTGATGGCCTCACACCCCCCCACCTCCCACCCGCAGGGTCTTCCCGCCCCGATCGCGCTCTGGTGTGGTTCGGTCAGCGAAGCCTTGGGAGACCAGGGCGCCCCGGGGCAAGGTGGGGCTCGGCAGCGGGAGAGGCGAGAAGCAGAGAGCTGTGGAGAAGCAGGGACTGAGCCCAGGGGGTGCTGAGCCCGGGGAGGGTCCGGATGCAGCCAGCTACTTGGTGTACTTGATGCTCTGCTCCTGCTGGCGGATGATTTGGGCGATGGGGCTGGCGATGCCGCCTATCAAGGTCCAGTACTCCTCGAAGCTGATGCGCCCGTCCTTGTTCTCATCCAGGTCGCAGATGAGCTTGTCGGCCGCTCGACGGTTCCCAGTGTCCTGGGGGAGAGAGCAGAGCCACTCGTACTGGGGTCAAGGAGGGACACCCTGCAAACGTGGGGTGCTGGTCCCTGGGCCCTTCGCACCCCCGGACTCCTTACGCCCCCGGCCTCACCGTCAGCATGTGGTTGAGCTCACAGCTCAGCATTTTGCGGAACTCCTTCTTGCTGATGCGCCGCGGCTTCTTGCAGCAGCAGCGACGGCTCGAGTACTTGTCGAAGTTGTTCACCAGCACCTGGACAGCCCATTCCAGCTCCGTGCACTGCTGCTCTGCCATCACTGCCTACGGTCACCTGCAGGGACAGCGGGGTCAGGGATGGGGGCCGTGGGACCCTCCATGTGTCTGTTCTGAAGGATGAGGGGTGCAAAGGCAGGCGGTGTGCCCCCAGAGTTCACGGTGCCATCGCTCAGGGGGTCTCCGTTGCCAGCAGCCTCGGGGTCACCTCACAGTCAGGCAAAAAAAAGCATCCTCCGTGGCAAGGAAGAAAGCCAACAGTGCTGACACGTAGGGTGCTGGTCTCCCCACATAGCTGCTCGTACAGGAGCACCCCAAAAATCTTCCATCCCAGCTTCCCTGGCTCGGGCACAGCGCCCGCCCCACGCCAGCCACTCCACCTGCCCCCCTGGGGAGGCCACCCCCGTGCGTGGGACGAGGTGGCAATTATGGCGCTGGGGCCGCGGGGCTCCGCAGCGCCAAGGCCACGGCCGCCAGTTCCCAGGGCTCATTAGGGAGGAATGGGGCTGGGAGACGTGCGGCGGCAGCGGGACAAGGGCAGGAATTACCAGCCAGCCCTCCTCTTGCTTCACAGCTCCAGGAACACCCCAGTGGGGCAGGTCTGGACCTGCCCGAGCCCCCCGCGAGCCCATCTGAGGGCATCTGCTGTACCTGGTTCCAATCCTGCCTGATGTCCAGAGTCCCCCTCCTCTCTCCACAGTCCTGAGGCTGCCCCAAGCCAGGAAGCTCCTTCCTATGGATGCACCCAACAGGATGGTCCCTGTCACGGGGTCCGGTGGCCGCGCTCCGGGCAGGATGCAGGCAGGAAACTGCATCACCTTGGCCGGCCTTGGCCCTTTCCTGCCCAGTTGGTGGCAGGGAGCAGGGTGAGCTGGGACGTGTGGCTCCCATCATTTTGCTGGAGCCACTCTAATGGACACCAGCCCTGGGGTGCAGCACCAACAGTCATGGCAGCGGTGGCCACATGGGTCTTGGAGGAAGCCAATGAGGAAGGCCATGCAGACCCCAGAGGGGTGGCCCAATACCATCCCCTACTCTGGGGATATCATCCAGGAGGGTGTCTGCAGCCCGGCTGCTCCCCAGGACCAGACAGAACCTGCCCCGTGCCCCTAACTTGGCTCATGTCCCTTCTCTCTTTGCACTGATCCTCCCTGATTCAGCCGCGGGCCGAGGATGCCGGCGCATCGGGGTGGTGATGAGAGGCGTGAGGCACTCCCTGCACTCTCGTCCCCGCATGGCTGGGTGTCCTCCCGAGCCATCCTTGTCCCCACGAGAGCCTTGACTGTGCCATGGTGGCACGGCCCAGGACCACCCCATCTCAGGACCAGTGACTATCCCTGTTCTGCAGGATTCTGGGTACCAGGGTGGCTTCTGAACAGATGCTGGCAGGGGGTCCTGCTGTGACCTGAAGTGCCTGGCACAGCCCAGCGAGAGCCGCTCACTGGAGAGCTCCAGCTCCAGCCCTTCCTCGTCCCAGGCCATTAATTGCCAACAAAAGGTCATCAGCATGAAAAGGTGAAAGCACCCACCTCACACTCACCCCCTGCACCCACTGGTGTCCCTGCCTGCACCCCCCACGCTGGTGTCACCAGTGCCCCACTGCCAGTACTCAGCCCATTCTTGGGGCCTCGTGGCTGCTGCTTCGCTGCTGACTCACGGCACCAGCCCATCCGCAGCAGCGCAGCCCATGTGGCCTCGCCCTCAGCCCCACCATGTGTCCCCCAGGGCCACCCTGGGGTGTGGGGACGCTGTCGCTGCAGCAGGACGCAGGGATGCCAGCACGGTTGGGGCTGGGTAAGCAGGACGGGCAGGATGGGGCTCGCTGGCTGCTCTGCTCCTGCCTCCACGGTCCCCCCTCTTCTTTCACTTCTCCAGCTTCTCCCTCGCGCACCCATTGGCACCCAAAGCCAGGACCTACAGCCGGGCACAGCCCCAGCGCTCCCTGCCCACGGCCCCAGCATAGCCATGGGTAAAGCTGGGGGGACGTGCCCCTTTTCCAGCCGCCACTGGTGACCCCACGAGCCAGGCTTTCCATAGGCAGCAGAGGTCGATGGATGCTGTGCCAGGCAACCCCTCACAGCCTGGCTCCCCCTGGTGCCCCCCGGCATCCCGGGCGTCCCCTCCACCCCAGCCCCACGCGCGGTGCTGCCGAAGGTCTCGAGGGATTTCCACCACCCAACCTGCAGCAGCACGTCCCAGGGCTGCTCCCAGTTGAATAATCACCCCCAAGGCCCCGACTCGATGCTGACTTCCCCAGCCCTGTCTCGGAGCCTCACCTGGCTCCGTCTGGGGGTCCTGCTGCGTCCGTCTGTCAGCAATTTGGTGGCACGGGCAGCGGGAGCCGATGAACACCCGCTCTCCCCTCACCTCGCACCCATACCGCTGGGCCCAACCCAGCTTTTAAAGAGGCTCCCACCCCTCCCTGACGTTCCCAGGGCGTTCCCAGGCTGGGGCTCACCTGGGAAATGGTTCCATGCGATTGCAACACCCGGGCGGGTTGGTGCGAGCAGGGACCCGTGGCAGGCTCCAGCTCCCTCCTGAGGGTTGCTGTGCTCATGGCTGCAGTTGTGGGGTGATGACAAGCGTTTGGGGACCTCCCCAAAACACCCCAGCACGTGGAAGGGGTGGTGGGCTCCCAGCAGCAGTGCTTTCCCAGTCATGGTGAGACTCCAGCCTGGTGCCAGGGTTTGCAAACCCACCATTATCTAAACATGCACCAGCCAAAGGCTCATTTCCTCCAGCCCATGGCACATCCCCACCACCCATCTGCTCCAAACCACCCCACGCACCCACCACCAGCATAAGTCGGGTCTAGCATGGCGCAGGAGCTGCCCAGCAAGGTGGGGGGGCATTGTTTATTTGAACCAAAACTGCTTGTTCCCAAGGGCGAAAGGGGCTCTGGGCCCTGGGAGCACAAGTGCTGGGTCCAGGCTGGGCTGTATCCAGCTCTCAGCCATCTCTAGAAGGGCTGGGGGCAGGTAAGGCTCTTCTCAGCTGGTAGCTGTGCTTGTAAAGTCACATCCGTAATTAATTGTCCCAGCAAATTGTACCCCTGTACATCTAGCAGAGCAATGGTGGAGCGATCGGATGCCGAGATTAGATACGGGTGTTATTGGGTGCTGCATATTTCAGGATGCAAAGTAGGAGGTGATATCTTACAGGCAGGAGCCACCTGCTCAGAGAACCTTTGGGACTCCCATCCCGGAAAAAAAAGCCCAGTATGTGTCATCCTAGCTCTCCAGTGGCCTCTTCCTAATCTCGGTTAGGAGGAAGCAAACCCGTTCTCGGCCGAGATGCTCCAGTGTCGTTGATGCAACATCTCAGGAGGGCGGGAATCCCTCCCCGACCCTCCAGGCAAACAGCTCACCTCTGAATCATGGGCTTTCATTACTCTCCTGTGCCTGGCAGATGTCACAACCAAATCCAGGCCCTTATTTTTACAAGGCATCCAGGGCGTGTGCGTGTGCTCGGAGCGGCCACGTCCCATCAGAACCCATCACAAGATGGTTCCCAGCCATTTTGATCACCCCGTAGAGGTTGGTCTCTCCCCTGATCCCCGCCGGCTCCGAGTCTGGAGGCTCAGGAATGGTTTGACTTCTGGACAAGCTCTGCCCTGTGAGACCCTGAGGGTCTTCAGCGACTGCTGTGATGGCTCCTGCACACAGCGGCCACCTTGGCACGGTCAGCTGCATTTCTCGGCGGTGCTGAGCCCGCATGGTCGGAGCTGCCTCACCGAGGGGCACCGACCACCTGGGCACGGGCTGAGCTGTTCCTCCCACCTCCAAGGACTTCCCAGATACAACCGATACTTATCAAGGCTGGCTCACGCCGCAGGAATTGCTGCCCTCCCGACAGCGTGCCGTCACGCCGGGGAGCCGGTCACCAAACCAGAAATAGGACCCAGGAGTCCCCACTCCCACGGCACATTCCCAGCCTGGTGCTGGGAAGAGGATCCAGGAGCCCTTGGCTCCCCTTTTCCCCCCCCCAACATCACCCCAACCATTTGACACATTTCCTGTCTCTAATTAAATGCACGCCACACCTTTCTGCTTAATTTCCATGTATTTATTTCCAAGGCAGGAACAATAAATAGTCATTCTCGTTGTGAAATCCACCCCAAGGTGAGAGGAGACAGAGGGTGGCTTGTGGCCGAGCCACGGTGCCGGTGCTGCCGTGCTGGCTGCCGTCCGGGGAGGACCCACCACCCTGTCCCGGCCTCGGGTTTCATCACATTTCTCTGAGGTTTGGTTTGGTTTTGGTTTGCTCATCTAATTTCCACCCCCCACCCTGCAGCAGAGCCTCACAAGGTGATGCAGTTGGGACTACCAGGCTCAGTGGGTGCCCTGCACCCTCTCAAGCCCATTTCTTTGTTCTTCACGTGCTCGGTTCCCAAGTTAATTGCTCCACCCCAGTGAGCCCCCGCTTCGTGGCATTCGCTCTTTGCTAATTTGCTGAAATTACACAAATCCCCTGTTCTCCTGGCACGGGGAGGATCTTGCTCACAACTCTTGGGTTTCTCTGGGCCTCCTCTGAGCTCCCTCCTCAGCACAGAGCCACATGCCCAAAGCCTTCAGGGTGCCCGGTCCGGAGACACGGTCCCAGCTTTGCTTGTGAGATCCTCACAATAGGGACCACCGTGTACACCCTCTGTGCCATGCACACCGTCTGTGCCATGCACACCCTCGGCACCATGCACACCTTCAGCACCGTGCACACCATCTGTGCCATGCACACCCTCGGCACCACGCACACCCTCAGCACCGTGCACACCCTCAGCACCATGCACACCCTCAGCACCATGCACACCCTCTGTGCCATGCACACCCTCTGTGCCATGCACACCCACAGCATCGTGCACACCTGCAGCATCCTTCACATGTCTGCTGCATCCCTTGCACATCTGCAGCATCCCCTGCACCTCTGCAGCCTCCATTGCACTCCCACATCATCCTTTACACCTCCAGAGCATCCATTGCACTCCCGCAGCATCCTTTGCACACCCACAGCATCCTGTGCACCCTCGAGCTCTGTGCTGGGGCCCATGGGACCATGCAACCCAACAGCAAGTGATGCTCAGAGCCATGGTCACTGCAGCTCTGTCCCTCCCTGACCCCTTCTTTCCCTCTCCCACAAAGGACAAATGAGGTCACCACATCCCAGTTTGTTGTTTGGTTTGTTTGTGGTTTTTGTGTTTTGTTTTTTTTTTTCCAGTGTTTTCCTTTATTAATTTATACAAAAATGATTGCAAGGGATGCAAGACGATAACAACCCGCCACCATCCCAGCCCTGAGCCCGGCTGCTGGCCAAGGGCCAGCATCCCCAGAGAGGGGCAGGTGTGGGAGCACCCCCCGGCGCAGCACCCCAAAACCTGGCCAGGCGCAGGGCACCGCAGTCCCTGCACCAGGGGAAGAGCAGGGAACACACCCAGGCCACGTGCAGCGACATTGGTGCTGGTCGGGAGCCCAGGATGCTCCCAAAGGTGCTGGAAGCACGAGGCAGAACAGTGGCAACTGGGCTGCCATTGGGTGGCCGGGCATGGGGCCGGGGGGACGAGCCCACACATCCAAGGGCTTTGGGGGCAAAGGAGCTGAGTCCCTCTCGCCACAATGCTCCAGGGCTGGAGGACCTGCAACTGGAGGGTTTTCGGGGCCAGAGGTGGGATGATCCCAGGGTTAAAGGCTCTGGAGCAAAGGACGGAGAGAGGTGGCTCCGGAGCTGGGGTCAGGAACCCCCTTGCCACCTCCTTCTCACCGCAGCACGGGCCAGAGCTGGGGATGGAAAGGGAGGTTTCCTGACGGGAGGAAGAGCCGGGAGAGGGCAGGGATGGAGCCAGGGAGGGGGATCCCTCTGCCCCAGCTGGGGACACAGGGAGGGGACGAGCCCCGGCAGGAGCAATGCTGCGTTTTCCCAAGCGCATCCCACCGGGACCAGTCAGCCTCTCGCGCTTCTCGGTGCAGAGCCTGAGGCCTCGGGCGCCTTCCCGTCCCCCGCCACCCTCTACTTCCTCCGGCAGCCCTTGGCCGCGTCCCCCATCATGTCCCAGTACTCTCCGAATTCCAGCTTGGCCTCATTAGGGTCTCCCATGCATTCGATCTTCTCCTCCAGAGGTCCAACACACTGTGGAAGGGGGCAAAAAAAACCATTGAGGTGATGGGACCATGAGGGTCCCACAGGCAGCCCCTGCCCACCCCCCTGGCTCTGCTCTCACCTTCCCCAGGTGGGGCAGCTTCTGCACCACCAAGTCCTGCATCTCGTTGGGCGTCAGATACTCCTTCTGCCCCTTCACCGCGTAGCAGTGGAACTGGTTGATGACAGTCTCGATGGCTCGCTCCACGTCAGTGAGCTCTTGGCAGTCCTGGGGGGGAGGGGGAAAGAGGGTGAGCACCAGTGGGACACCTCCCCAGAAGGATGGGACATCCCCAGGATGGACGGGACAAGCCCTTGAGTAGATGGGCCATGCTCTGAGCCAGTGCTGCCTGCAGATGGTCAACCCCTCTGCCATGACGTGTTAAACCTCCTTATCAGCACAGTAAGACATATCACCCTCCAGACAGATGTGAGACCACCTCTACAGATGTGAGACCTCACCGTACGGATGTGAAACCCCCACAGAGGTGCAAGACCACTCCATATAGACCTGACACCACTCCACAGAGATGTGAGGCCTCACCATACAGATGTGAGGCCCCACCAGGTGTTGCATCCCTCCGTACAGGCTCTGCCCAGCTGCAACACCCCCCTGAGAGCTGTCAGACCCCTCCACCTTGCCGGGACACCCCTCCCCACAGGCATGTCCCCCCCTGTCTCTGCTTGCCCGGACTTCTCCCTGCCCGGGGCCAGCGAGGCTCAGCCACCCCGGCGTCTCCAGGCGCTACACCCACTGCGCGGGGGCCGCCGCGGCCGTCCCGACTGGTTCTTCCTCTCCTTTGCACAAGCGGCGGATGGCGGAATGAGTCAGTGCCCAGGACAACCCGAGCGAGCGCCCGCCGGAATGGGGCTTGGGAGGTGACAGGAGTCCCTCTCCCACCACGCTGGGTCTCCGACCCCTGCCCTGGAGATGTGGGGAGCAGAGACCAGCCTGACCCACACACTCGGCCCCCCGGCCACTGGTGCGAATTAGCCAAAGTTGTGTCTGAGGGGGAACGATGGTGATTCACCCAGCACCTGTGGTTTCCCCCCTTGAAACACTATTAAACCACAGCAGGCGATGCCCATTAGGAAGAGCTTAGAGATCTTCAGAGACTCAGCTCCATGCCCTGGCTCAGCCAGCTGGGGTCAAATCCTCCGTGGGTGCAAAGGGACACAGGGTGGGCACCTCCCAGTTGAAAGCCGAGGAAAACAGGAGACTTTCTGCCGTCAGTCATTCTTGGAGAGGTTGCAAGGAGCAAGTGCAGCTCCCAGAGGTAAGTCCACAGGAGCTGGAGAAAGCTGCCTGGTTCCCCGCGCTTTCAAGCGGCTCCAATCCTGCAGCACCAGGTCCTGCCCTGGTGCTCAGCGCCGGTGCAGCGTCGCCGAACCCAAAAACACCCCTCAGCTCCTCCGCCGGAGTCAGGCTCCAGGATGGGGCTGGCCCGGCCGTGCTGCTCTGAGTCACCCCATGCCCAGGGCTGTGCTCTGAGGGATGGGGCCGTGCAGGGTCACCCCCGTGCCCTGCACCCCGCTGGGGGTCCCGGCCCTCCCAGTGCCACAGCATCGCTCATGGATGGACCTTGCGCTTCTTGCGGCAGTTGCACTGGCCCATGCTGCTCCTCGCAGGGTCTGTAGGTCCTCGGTGGCAGCGGTGGTGGGGTTGTCCTCTCCAACGGGATCTTGGGGAGCTGGCGGGGGAAGAAAGCCAGGCTCAGCTCTCGGCTCAGGGGGAGATTCCCCTCCTTCGGCGCCAGGACTGAGTGCAGGGTGCGGAAGGAGCCCCGGGATGCAGTGAGCTGCCGGGACACGTCCCGGCGTCAGGAGCGTCCCTGCCTCGGCGGCAAGTCGTGGCAGAGCCGAGAGTGGGAGCAAGACGGGGTGCAGGGGGGTGGCGGGACCCCCAGCACAGTTGCCCCCCACCCCCCATCCCATGGTGGCCAACGGGCCACTTACCTGCTCCACGGATTCTCCCGGGTCTGCGCGGGCTGCGGCGTGCCCGGGTTTTATACCACGGGGAGGTGTGAGTGGGAGCTCCCTGTGAGCTGCGGTGTGGTGCAAGGCGTCTCATTTCGGAGCCTGGCCCGGAGCCAGCGTGGGGCTGGGAAACGCCTCCTTCCCGGCCACATCGATGGTTCCCCATCCAGCCTGGCACAGCACGACCGTGCGGCACCGCGTGGGAATAGCCACCCAGGCACCGGGCCCCGGCCAGCTCAGCCATGGGTCACCCCATGGTGGGGATTTCACCATCTCCCGGCAGCACAGCAGGGATCTGGGAGCTGAACGCCGTGAGTGGGAGCTCGGTTAGGGGTGCTGAGCCGGGGACACACTGTGCCCGGATATGCCCCCCCCAGCACCACCCAAGACCCCAGAAAGGATGCGTGTTGACGCTGTGGAGGTGGCAGCCACCACAGCCACCACGGCGTCGCTGACAAAGATGCTCCTGAGCCCCACCCCGGCCTCAGCCACATCTCTGCCACCCATCAGGGTTGCCCCACAGCCCAGCAGGAAGGTGTTTGTGGGGCGCAGGGTGGCACCCCCCAAAGCCAGACCAGCGCAAGGCTGAGGTGGGAACGGCCCCGTCCATCAGGGGTTCCCTGCAGCAGCCACCCCGCCACCACGTTGGTTGCCTGATGCAGACAGGGCGGAAGCTGGGCTGCCCAAACTGGGAACTCCCCACTAAGAACAGCAGCGGTGCCCAGGCTCAGGGAAACTTCTTTTATTAGTTCTGTGCCAGCCTGGCCTCGCCGCCAGCCCCGTCACTTCTTCGCCGCTTTCTCCCTCCGCATGGCCTTCGCCAGCTCCCCGATCAGCCGCCAGTACTCGCCGAATTTCAGCTCCTCGTCGTTGTTCACGTCCAGCTCTTTCATCTTCTCCTCCAGGGAGGGGACATCCTGCAGGGAGGACAGCGGAGCTTTGGCCACATCCCCGGCGAGCAGGATGGGGACGGCGTGGGGGGGAGCAGGGGCTGCCGCTCACTCTTGCCTTGCACATCCAAGGGTACCAGGAGCCACCCCAAGCTCAGGGAGACCCCTGGGATGCAACCGCCCCACCCGCGTTGCCCCTCACCTCACCTTCATCAGGTTGGGCAGCTGGAGTTGGACCAGTTCCTTGAACTCGCCGGCCGTCAGCGTGCCCTTCTTGCCCTCCTTCCCCGCGTAGGTGAAGAAGATGGTGACGATCTTCTCGATGGCCGTCTCCAGCTCGGTCAGTTCGCCCGTGGCCATGACGGTGCCAGGCACAGCAGCAGCTGGGGGGCTGCAGAGATGGGAGCTAAGAGGGAGTCACAGGTGGAGGGATGCTGGGAGAAGGGGACCCTCCCCCCTGTCCCAGCCCAGGGTGCGGCGAGTCTGCAAGGACTCAGCTCAGCTCTGTGACACCGAGCAGGGTCTCCGGGCTGGGGACGGCTCCCTGGGGGGGGGGAGCAGAGCCGCTGAGTGACGCTGCTGCCACCCGGCACAAATGCCACAGAGGCAGCTGGGGTCAGGGGCACAGCAGGGAAAGGACGGGGGGAAAGCAGGGTCTCCAGCACCGCTCTCATCCCGCGAGGGCTGGAGACACGGTGGCTGGGGCTGGGTGGGGAGGGGGCCGGTGCCGCAGGCAGGGGTTTCCTACTTACCCCCTTCACCTGCAGGCGGAGAGCTGCGGGCTGGTCGCAGCCCCCCCGGGAGGTTTTATACCCTGCGCGGCGCTTTGTCCCCCGTGCCGCTGGTGTTGGGTTTCCTGTTGCAGCCGGACAGACGTACAGACACCGCCCGGGTGCACGGACGTCCCCCTCTCCTCCCAGTACGGGCAATGGACCAAATCCAGTGCTCGGCCTCTGGCTTTGCCACCGCGGGGATGCTCTGGTAGAGGGCAGGATGGGACCACGGGGCTGAGAGGAGGGACCTGGGAGCCCGAAGTGGGTTTGATGGAGCATCCCACACGGTTCGAGCATCACATGGAGCTTTTGGGGGGTGGGCCTGATGTGTGTGTCCCCCAGGTGCATCTCTGTGGGAATGGGGTTGTGTTGAAGATGGGGACGTGGTCCCCAGCACCCTGCTCCTGTCCCGATGTGCCCCAACACGGTGGCTCCTTCCTGGCCCGTGATCCAGCAGCAGCGCGGACCCAGCGCTGGGCTCGACCCGCACCGAGTGAGAGTTGTGACTCAGCCGCCCGCTGACATCATCCCTATTAATAGTGGGCTTTGTGAAAATTAATTAATCTAAATTAATTAGGGGGTTGGGACCGCTCGAGCGTTCCCCTTTAATCATCGTGTATTTATAACATGGCAGCCCTGGCAGGTTTCCAGCTGGGAGATGGGGCAGCTCAGCACCACGGCACCGCCGTTCCCACGGGGTCCCTGTGCCGCATCCTGCGCCCGGCGCCGCATCTCGACCCGGACAAACCCCACGTGGCAGCCACAGCACCGGGACACCGGGGGCGGTGGTGCGGGATGGGGGTGATGTCAGGGACCGTCTCTGCTCAGAGCATGGAGGGGATGTCCCCGATTTCCAGCCACCCCCATCCCCGTACACCCTGGGATCCTGGTGTCCCCGTGGTGAGGTGGCACCGAGTGTGACGGGGAGTGAGGCTGGGGTGAGGAGCCACTCCCCACCACCACCACGGGTGGCACATGGGAGGGGGGTCCCGAGGAACCAGGCACAGCCTGGAAACCACCCGCCAGTGGCATTTTGGGGACACGGAGCAAGGAGGTCCCCAGTGTAATGCCACCATCTGTCCCCAGCCCAGTTTCTGCTGAGCCCTGACGCACTCACTCCACTTCTAAGTGGGGACGGAGGAGGCTCCAGTCGGCACCAGGCAGCCTGGTCCCCACCCCACACCTGTCACACCAGCTCACAGGGCAGGAATTGGCTTCCTGCAGCCCCATCTGGCCCGTCCCCCTCCCTGGGATGACGGGGGGACGGGGACGGGACTTCCGCCGAGCCCCATGTCAGGGGACCGAGATGGTCTCTTGGGAAACCACTGGGGTGAGTCAGGCTCGGCAGGGACAGGGACAGGTTTGGGGTGAATCACCGGCCCCGAGAGCCAGGCGGGCCTGTGACTCGCCACCCCTGGAATTCGGGGTGCTGCGACGGGGCGAAAAGGCAGCGGCCCCACGACAGGATGCGGCCAAATCGCACGTGGCAGAAGAAACGGCACCTCCTGAGCCAGCCCAGGATCCCCGCTCAGGGCCGTCCCCACAGGCAGGGAGCGGTGACCCGGCCTCAGGGGCTCCTGGTGTGACCGGGAGGCGGCCGAGTGGGGCAGGACCCCATGTGCCAGGGCAAGCAGTCAGGGGGTGGGTGCATCCCAGAAGGGCAGCATCTGCCAGCATGTCCTGGTGTTGTTCCCAGCCTGTCTTGGCTCTGCCAGGGGTGGTCACAGTGGCCACCGTGGGTGGTGGTCCCCACCAGCGCATCGCACCCATCAGTGCTCGCTGGAGGGGAGTGTGGCTATCTGAGGCTGCAAAACTGGGTGTCCGGTGCCAACGCGATGCCCCCGGCCCTGGCCCAGCAGGCACCCGGCAGCTCCTGGCAGCTCCAAACCCCAGGGATGGAAAATCCTCTTCCATTCTGCAGCGATGGGGATGGAGAGACAAGATCGGCCCAGCCCCGGCACCAGCAACTTGAGCAACTGGTTTAGCTGGGTCAAAGTGGAGCACGAGGAGTCGCAGCAGCTGAAACCTGTTCCAAGATGTGTGTAAACCTCCTGGCATGTCCCTCGCTGCTCCCGGTTTGGTAAGAGCTTGTCCCGGGGAATCTGCCAGCGCGGACACGCCGGCTGCGCTCTCCCCACGGCCGGCACCGCGGCGAGGACGCGGCGCCCGGGACCGACACCTCCAGCACCCACGCGATGCACTCGCGGCGTCGGGGTTTACCCCTGGGGAGCCCAGTTGGGCCGGTCCCGCTGCTCCTGGCCAAATCCTGATCTCCGGAGAGGTTTGGGGTTTAAGAGTGGAGCAGAGTCGTGTGTCCCCCACCCCCTGCTGAGAGCAGCCGGGGCCCTTGGGCAGCTGGGCACAGCCGGGCGGTTGGACACCGGGGCTGTGCCAGTGCCGGGGACGCAGCAGCCCCAGCTCTGTGCCCACTGCGGGGACAGGAGTCAGGTTATTTTTAAGCTCAGGACTGGGCGGCGATGCCTGTTCCCAGTCACGGGCAGCTGCTGCCCAACTGGGCTTTCCCGGAAGGGGCGGCCGGATCGTGGCCGCTGCCACCAAGCTGCACCAGGGACACGGGCACCAGGGCTCCGCCGCCAGCCACCACCCAGTGAGTGCCACCAGGGTCCTGTCCCGTTCCCCCCCTGTCCCCAGGCTCTGGATCTGGGCTCTCCTGGAGCTCAGCAGCCCCAGGCCCCCCTCCCTGCCCCACATCAAAAAATGGCAGCCGCGAAAGCAGCTCCTGGGCCTCCTTTCAGGACCCCCCCCACTTCCACCCGGGACCCCCAGATCTGTCTGGGACCCCCCACTACCATCGGGGACCCACACCTCTCTCTGGAAATTCCATTCAGGACCCACCTCCATCTGGAACCCCTACCTCCAGGACCCCCCTTTTGCAGCCACCTCAGCTGCCCCAGTTGCAGGACAAGAGCTGGCCCCCTCCCCTCACCCAGACCCTGCCCCTCACCCCAAACCCCCCACACACCACCCCCTCCAGCACAGGGCACTGGCGGTGGGGTGGCCGCACGGACTGGTTTTGGGGTCCCCCAGCCGTGGCGTTTCCCAACCATGGCGACAGGAAGCACGGGAGATGGAAACGGAGGGAGCAGGATATAATTAGTCCCCAAATTAGAGCTGGAATCCGGGATGAAGAGTCCGGCACCACCCGGCTCTTGCGAAAAGCCTCCGACGCCGCACGGGCAGCTCCCTGCGGCCCCCCCGGGGGGTGGGGGGTCCCAAAAAAAAGGACACACACACAGACCCCCTGGTGCCTGCCTGAATTTGGGGGGGTCTGGGGAGCACAGGGGTGCCGGGAACGCCCTGTGATGTTGCGGCCGCGGGGCCGTAACGGGAGCCGAATTGGGACCGGGATTATCAGCACCGGGCGATGCCAAGCTGGGGAATCTGGTTTCTTGGCCGAGCCGTTGCTGGAGCAACCTCCGGACTGGGACTGTGGGACTCGTTTTAATTTGACAAGAGGCCTTTCTGTGTTCTGGGGAGCTGGGGGCCCCGGGGGGCCTGGGCTGAGACACCCGATAGCCCCCGGTGGCTCCCCCCCGGCCCCGGCCGGCTCCCGTTGCGAGGACACCGGATACCCTGCGGCTTATCAACCAGGGTTGGAGCTGGGGGGGGGAGCTGGGGCCGGATCCTGCGCGGTCCCCACGGCGCTGACAGATGGGGGATGCCGGCGGGTGCCGAGCGAGCGGGTGGGTGACGCTGCGGGGTCAGAGCCCGGGCGCCACGGTGCCACCGGCTGCCAGTGGAGCCAGGGCCTGGCGAGGGATCTGACCCGGCCAGGGACCCCATTGCCCACCCCACGCATCCCAGTGGCCTCCAGTAGCCTGTGGGGCTCAGAGTCAGCTGCTGGGGTTGGGGATGGAACAAAGGGACGCGTTTAAGGTGGATTTCCCCCCAGAGTGACTCTGGGCATCGCCGCCCACCCCTCCCCTGCCACCTGCCACCCAGTAAACACCAGTGGGGCTGGAAAAGCTCCTCAGCATCACACCGGGGACACTGTGGGGTGAGCAGGCTGCTGTGGAACTGGGCTCCCCGCATCCCAGCCCCCGCCGAGGTGGCAGCCGGACTGTCCAGCCCCGGGTATCGGATCCTCCCGGAGGGAGGGGGCTTGGAGCTTATTTAACGTCCCCGGCCGGGCCAGCGCCGCGCACTGGGAGCAGCGGGCGGGCGGCACGGTGGGAGCTCCGGTCAGCTCACAGGTGAGACCCTCCCCCCGTTCCTGCGAGGGGGACAAGCACCCTGGGGTGCCCTGAGCCCCCCTGGGGTGTCCCAAGCCCCCCGTGGCCCCAACACCATCTGTCTGCGTTCGGTGGAGGCCACGGCAGGAGATGGTCCCATGCAGGAGATGGGGCGGAGGGGTGGTGGCTGCGATTTGGGGGCTGCCCCTCATGGTAAGGGGTTGGGGGAGGCTGGCGGCTGCCACCCCCCCGTCCCAGTAACGAAGCGGGTGGCTCCCAGCAGCCGGAGCGATGGCGTCGCAGCTGGAAGGGGCCATGGAGACGCTCATCAACGTTTTCCACCACTACTCGGGCAAAGAGGGGGACAAGTACAAGCTGAGCAAGAAGGAGCTGAAGGAGCTGCTGCAGAGCGAGCTGGGATGCTTCCTGGAGGTAGGACCGGCCATGCCGGCGTGCAGGGGACGTGTGGGGGGGGCTGTCCCCCCTTTCCCTCCACACCCCCGGGGCTCACCTTGTCACCCCCATCCCCACAGACCCAGAAGGACACGGGAGCCGTGGAGAAGATCATGCAGGACCTGGATGAGAACGGCGATGGGGAGGTGGACTTCCAGGAGTACGTGGTCCTGGTGGCCGCCCTCACTGTGGCCTGTAACACCTTCTTCTGGGAGAACGCCTGACCCAGGCTGGTCCCCACCCCGCAGCAACCGGCCACGGCGTCCCCACCACGCAGAGCAGCCCCCCAGCCCCACCACCCCCCACTCACCCTCCAGCTCCCCAGCACGCCCCGGGGGTCCCACTGGGATCCCGCTCCACAATAAAGATGCCGATCCAGCCAGCGGCGTGTTGACAGCTCCTTCACATCCAGGGTTGGGGTCCTTGCCTTGTTCCCGACCCCGGGGGGTACCCAGGACCCTTCCCCCTGCTGACCCGCGTGGTGATGGGGAGAAGCCGCCCGGGGTCACCCCAAGTGCCCCAAGACAGCCACCCATCTCCACCCTCCAGGGCACCGGCCACACCCCCCTGCACCAGGCTGGGGGGGCAGGACCCCGGGGTGCGACCTGGGGGTGTGAGGGTCCGGCTGGGGGGCGGGGGGCAGCCTCGGGCCGGGACTCGCCGCCTGTCCCACCAGAGGTGCGGGAACCGCGCCCCGTGGGGCTGGAGGAACCGGTTCTTATCTCCACATCCCCCCCCACCGCGGGCCTCCAGCCAGCGGCCCCCAGGCCGAAGCCCGGCTCCGAGCTGGGCCGCCAGCGCCACCGTCTGCCGGGGCTGCAACCGGCCCCGGTACCCCCCGACCCCCTGAGCCGCCACACAGCGGGTGTCCCGGAGGACAGCTGGGGACACCAGGGCCCCACGCCCGGCTCGGTCGCGGGGCAACTGGAGGCCCCGAGAGGCCTCCTCCAGCTGTTCGATGCCCCCGCCCAGGCCGCGGAGCTGCGGGGTCGGCCCCCGGCCCGCTGGGCTCAAGCGCCCGCCCGCGGCGGGGCGGGGCGGACGCGGGGACCGGCCCCGCTGACGCCACCACCTTCCCCCGCCTCCCTGTCCCGGCCCCGCCCACTCCGCCGCAGCGCACCAATAGTCGAGGGAGCAGCCGCAACGTCACGGCTGCCCCGCCCAATAGCAAGGGGCGCGGTGACGTAAGAAGCTCCGCGCCTGCGCTCTGCGCGTCTCCGCCGCCATTTTGGCCGGCTCGGCGCGGGAGGAGGGAGGGGGTCTGTGGGTGCTGCCGCCATTTTGTCGCGGGTGTTCGAGCGCGGCGGGAGCGGGCGGAGGGCGCCGGAGCCAGCCCTGCACCCCGCGCTGCCCGCCGGCTAAGCCCCAGCGGAGACCTGGCGACCGTCTGCTTCGGTGAGAGGCCTTGTTCCCGGCCGGGGAGCGCGAAGGGATAGCGGGAGGCGCTCCTTGAGGGAGGCCGCGCGGTCCCCTCAGGTGGCCGTGGGAGGACTGGTGCTGGGTGGGGGGGTGCGGTATTTGCCCCTGCTCGCGCTTTTTACTCTCAGGGCCGGGTTTTTTCAGCCCGTCTCGGTGAGTAGGGGTCGGACGGGGCTGGATGGTGCCAGGCCTCGCCTTGTTCCCCGTCCGCGGCCCGGGAAGCCGGAGCTGCCCCTGTGCTGCTTGGAGGGCTTAGGGAGCGAGGCTTCCTCTGCGGTTGTTCAGGGAAGAATGCTGTTTAAAAACATTTTTAATTGAAGAAGAAAGGGGGTGCGCTGCTTTTGGGCTCAATTTCTACTTGATGGACCGTAAGCCATTGTAAAGAAAGCTTCTTGTTCTGGGTGTTTTGAGGATGCGTGCTTTGGCAGCCGTCTAAGCGTTAAATTCAGTATTTTTAAAAAGAGAAGTCGATCTGCATAGTTAATGGGTTTGAGCTTAGTGCATTTCAAGTAGGATTCATCACTCCCCAAGCACTCGGGCTTGGGCTGTGCCCCACAGATGGGCAACAGCCGGGTTTAAATCCTTTTTTAATCCCTTTGCTCTTTTACGAGGCGTGTGACAGGTTCTCGTCTTGGAGAACCCCCTGAGGACTGCGGGTGAGCTGGTGTGAAACAGCTGAAGTGGCTTCTTCCTTCCAGTTTATCCCAGTGGATGCGATCTTAATGGGAGGCTCGAACCTTAGGAAAGCCTGGGGGGCTTCTGCAGAGTGTTTTGGGGAGTTTACTGCCAAGTATACAGTACGTGTCTGTTGAAAACAGGTCGAGGTTTTCCTCTTACCGGCACTAAAAGCTCAGACAGCGTCACAAGATGCTGTGCTAAAGGCGTTTGGGTGGCATCTTGACTCAATTTTTGCAGCATTACGCTTGGAAATGGTAAAATTTCCTTTTCTAAAAAGCTTATTTCTTATTAAGGATGAGTTGGTTTAACTTGATGATCTATTTGACCTGCGTTGGCCTAGAAAGCATATTAAAAATGTTTAATAGAATACCTGTTACCTATCCCAGTCTTGGTTCTCTCCACCAAAGGTGCCAAAAGGCAGGGATTTATTGGTTTTTTTTTACTCTTTAGTCCGTTAGATGCGAGATCTTGGTGCTATCTGTTAGATCTGGTTCTTGTGTTTTGCAGATTCTCTCGATCTGAAGATGGCTGCACAGTCAGCACCGAAGGTTGTGCTAAAGAGCACCACCAAGATGTCTCTGAACGAGCGGTGAGGAAGCCAACAGCAGCTTCAGCTCATAAGAAATTTTTTTTTTTTAACTTAATTAGCACTGTCTGGTGTCCAAAAAACCAAACCAAACAAAGCCCAATGTGGTTTCTGCTCTCTTGTAACCTCCCTAAAACCGAGCAGATGGCTTTGCACCTCTGTCTTAAACGGCAACAAAATGTGGCACGCCGGGTTAAAAGGGCAAACGCGGCGGAGAAATTGCTCCGTAGCCTTTAATATTAAACTATCCGACGTGTAAATCTGGTGGGATGTGTTAGAACAACAAAAAAAAAAAACCAAAAAACAAAAACCAAACCAAAAAAAAAGAGAAACCTCACGCCCTCCCTTTTTTCTTCCACGTGTTTTTTTACATTTATCTAGCCGACGCCGCGGCGCTCCGGTAGCATGTGACCCCCGGCTGCGGCGGGTTTGCTGCTTTGTCCGAGGCAGACCCACGTGCAGCTGGTCTGGCCTGTAAGAGGCGCGCAGCAGGCCCCTCGAACGAGCCCAAAGGCCCTTTAAACAACGTTTGGGGCCTTGTAAGAGGCAAATGCTTTTGCTTCATCTCCATCTCCCTCTTGTCTCAATTTCTTGATCTCTTGTTATTTTGTTTGATTTTGTTTTTTCTGGGTTGTTTGTTTTTGTTGGGTTTTTTTCCTCTCCTTTCCCCCACACATCTGTGGTTCTGCGGTGACGCCGACAGCAGCGCTGCCGTTAGGTTTCGCTGTCTTACTGATCACTCTTGGCTTGGCTCTGCTGGTGTCGTTGAACCTGGGATAACGGAGCCGTTTGCCCGCTGGCCCTGCCCTAGCGAGTGCTGCAGGGAATCATAGAACTCTCTGCTGGAAAAGATCCTTAAGGTCATGGAATCCAGCTGTTGCTCCAGCACTGCCAGGGCACCCCTGTCCCTCAGCACCACAGCTCCACGGGGGGGTTGGAAACCCCTCCAGGGGTCACGGGGACTCCCCCCCTGCCCTGGGCAGCCTGGGACAGCCCTGGACAGCCCTGCAGGGCTTGGAGAAATTGTTCCTCAGCTCCAACCTGAACCTGCCCTGGGGCAGCTGGAGGCCGGTTCCTCTTGGCCCTTGGGAGCAGAGCCCGACCCCCCCTGGCTCCAGCCTCCTGGCAGGAGCTGGCAGAGCCAGGAGGTCTCCCCTGAGCCTCCTTCTCTAGGGTGTAGCCTGAAGCAGCACTGGGAGCTTATCCCACAAGATGCAGGGCAGGGAAGCCTCTCTGGCCTGTTTTGTTTTGGCCAGTCCATACTCCTCAGCTGTGTTTTCATTGGCAGTCTTGTGTAGAATCATTTTGGTTGGAAAAGATCTTTAAGATCACCAAGTCCTCCTGTTAGCCCAGCGCTGTAGCAGTAGAAAGCCAACGGGTTGCTGCAGAGGAGCTTCCCCATCGTGCTGCACGTTCTCTCGGAGAGCTCTTAGGAGACAGAAGGTTCTTTGTGCACCAGCGTGGTTGCCAAGTGAACTGGTTTTTGTAAGCGAGCGCGCTCGGGTGGTGGGCACCGGTGTGCCAGACTCGCGTCACTGGGAGAGAGTTTTCTCCAGTCTTTAAGGGTTAATTTGCGTTGAGCTTTTAAAGGGTTTTCTCTTTCTTTGAGGGTTAATTTGTGCTGTTTTCAAGGGGTTCTCTCTGACCTTTGAGGGTTAATTTGCACTGTTTTTAAGGGGTTCTCTCTGACCTTTGAGGGTTAATTTGCGCTGTTTTTAAGGGGTTCTTTCTGACCTTTGAGGGTTAATTTGTGCTGTTTTTAAGGGGTTCTCTCTGACCTTTGAGGGTTCATTCAGCCGTTGCAGTCAGATGTCAGTTTGCTTTCCCATCTCTGTGATGTCCCCTCCCATCTGTGTCACCATCATCTCTGCTTACCGCTTCTTCTCATCCCTTCTGCCATTTCTCCCATCAGTAACCTAAAGCCTTCTCACTTCTGAATTAATACCCAACGTCATTTCTGAGTTTCCAGTTCTCGCACACTTGTGGAAAACAAGGAACCCGTAATCCCGTGTGCCCGTGGCCTAAGTACCACTCTTTACGTAAGGTTCATGGGATCTGGAGATCCAGTCTTGAGAACCATGAAATGCCGATAAATGTTTGTAATAAAGCTTTATTTAAACACCCGTTTTATTCGACCTTGAAGCTTTACTAACATGCTGAAGAACAAACAGCCGATGCCGGTGAATATTCGGGCTACCATGCAGCAGCAGCAGCAGCTGGCCAGTGCCAGAAACAGAAGACTGGCCCAGCAGATGGAGAACAGACCTTCTGTGCAGGCCGCTCTGAAGCTCAAACAGGTGAGAGTGAGTGACATTTGCTGGGGCAGATGCTGGTCACAAGCCGATGGCTTTTTGGGGTTGTGCTGGAGTTGGAAAAAGAAAGTTAAAAGTGAGATTCCCTAGAAGGGGCTTGCAGAAAGTGCCGCGGTTTACCTCAGATAAGCAACGCTTCGGAACTTGCTGGTTAATAATACTGAGGTGGGTGGGGTGTTTCTGCTGGCTGTTCATATCTCCTCTCTTTTTTCAGAGAAAAGTTCTCATTCTGGGTTTCTGGAATCTGCTGAGTGCTCCATCTCCCATCTTGGCTGCAGTTACAACTGCTGCAGGTTTTCCAGTGCTTAGATCCGGTTCAGGGCTGGTTCCTTCCATCCCCACCTCCACCCTCTCAGTGCACTCCCTCGACAGCAGCCGGCTGCGAGGAACAGGAACAACCTGATTTATTCTCCTCGCTGGCTCGCGGAGGGGATTGGCAGCCTAGTGTCGCGTTCTCCGTAGCTAGAGAGCCTTTGTCCTTCCACATCGCAGGGACGGCTGCTTAGAGCAAAGGTCTGAGCAGACCTAGATTTTGATGTTTCTTCTCCGTAACTCTGGAGTTAAACCTCAGCACCACACAGGAGGGAGCTGTTTGTCTGCGTCCTGCTCGTTGTGAAGACTCCAGAGGAGTTTACGAACCATAAAGCTTTTGCCCAAATGGGAAAACTGGTGAAATGAGCTTAAAATGTCCACGTGGGCCACAAACTGAAGCTGTGGGGTAGCGCCTCGCGGCCATGTGGTGCTGCTCGACTCAGCCACGGCAGGAGTTAAATCAAATCCTGGGCGTTATCTCCAGAAAGGCCTGGAAATTTCTGAGCTGAGCTGCTTCAGGGAATAGCTGGAATAGTTAAACCTGCCCCCCAGGTGCTGATAGAGAGGAATGTGGCTGCTCCTTCAGATCTCTGGAGGCTTCTGGTATCAAAACAGGCTGTGGTGCCTGGCAGAGCTGGTAAACAAGAGCTCTGGAAACGGCAGTCCAGGGTATTTTCTGCTAAAAAAAACCCCCAACCAACCAAAGTGGTGTGGAAGTTGAGACTTTGCCAAGGGGCGAGTGAAGCTGGGTTGAAAGTGTGAAGTTTGTGCTTGTTGAGTTGAGGTTCCACAGCGGACCCAGGAGGAACTAGTCTTGGCTTCGCTCCTAGACCAGTTTGGTTTGCGTGTCGGGCATTTTGCTGGTGTGTTTTCAGGGTCTTCTGGGGCGAGGTGCTGTGTGGAAGGGCCTTCTAGGGAATTTCCAAACCTGGTTTCCGTTGGGTCGCTCTTTGAAGTGCTGGTGATGGGATTTTTCACAAGTGTTTGGGAATCGCCAGGAGCTTGGGGCAAGTGGATGAGCAGTAACTTCAAACAACTCTTGGAACCTCTAATAAAATCCAGCCTTTGTGGCCATTCCTGTCACTTTCTCAAGGCTCAGAGCTCTCTTTCTTGAGACAAGGATGAAGGTTCCAACTGTTGCTTCTTGGCTCCTTGTAGGGTCCGGTGGTGCCTACAGAAGCTTTGTGGAGACCAGCCCGGGACCAGTGCGTGGTAATGACACTGGGATGTAAATCGGCAGTTCGGCTGCTGCTTCATGAGCCATCTCCAGCAGTTCTGGTGTAGACATTTGAGGACAGGAGCCGCTCCAGCTGCCCAGGAGGAGCCGGCGCTGGCTGTGAAGTGGAGTCTGGTGGCTGGATGCAGTCTGTCTGGCTTTAGAAGTGGGTTCTTTTTCCAAGCGTACAAACGCTCGCTTCCAGGAAAGGTCTTTGTTCCATCTTCCACCTTGACAAATTATCCCCCCCAGAGCAGATTCCATCGCCTTTCTTCGCCTCTCGTTCTGCAGAGAGCTGGTGACCCTCTAGTTTCAGGTCAAAACCCCAAACCCAACGCGCCGCTTGCCTCGCGAGGCTGTTGCCGCGCGGCTTGCCCGCGATTGCTGCATGACTTTCTCGTCTCTTCCCAACCTTTTATTCCAGAAGAGCTTGAAGCAACGCCTCGGTAAAAGCAACATCCAGGCGCGCTTGGGCCGGCCGGCGGGTGCCCTGGCTCGGGGAGCCATGGGGGGAAGAGGACTAGCCATGGGGCAGAGAGGCTTGCCCCGAGGAGCCATGCGAGGGGGCCGGGGAGCCAGAGCTCTGCTGAGAGGAGGAATCCCGCTCAGAGGTTGGTACCGTGGCCAAACTGGGGTTGCTTCAATGTCCTGGGGCGGTGTGATTCTGCTTCTGGCGCTGAAAACTAATTTCTGGTTTGGATTCTGTGTTAAAGGTCAGAGCCTGCTTCGTGGAGGACGAGGCCTGTCCCCCAGGATGGGTCTGAGGAGAGGTGGCATTCGAGGTCGCGGTGGCCCTGGAAGAGGTGGCCTGGGCAGAGGGGCCATGGCCCGTGGGGGGCTGGGTGGCAGAGGTGAGTGTGCACAGGCATCGCTCCTGACGTGGGGCTGCTGGGGGAGAAGGAACCGTTGATTCCTCACCCTGAGGAAGGCCAGTGGGCATAAGGACATAGTCACAGGCTGGGTTGGGAGGGACCTTCAGAGGTCACCTGGGCCAACCCCTTGCAGGGAGCAGGGCCATCTGCACCCAGAGCAGGGTGCTCAGAGCCCCGGCCACCTCCCCTGGGGTGGCTCCAGGGA
>JANIJG010000916.1:0-12033 GCA_024611175.1 Megaceryle torquata | reverse complement strand
GGAGGTTGGCCGGGGCTCTGAGCACCCTGCTCTGGGTGCAGATGGCCCTGCTCCCTGCAGGGGGTTGGACCAGATGAACTTGACAGGTCCCTTCCCACCCAAACCAGTCTGTGACTCTATGTCCCCCCTGCTCGCTGTAGGGAGAGGACATGCACCGTGGGGTCCTGGATGAGCTCTACCTTCCACCAACGCTGGAGGAGCCCCCTGAGGAGCTGAACCCACCAGGGACTGGGGGTGTGGACCCCCAAAACGGCATCACTTCCAGGCAGGTGCATAGATACCCCCAGGGGGCAGCGGGCAGGGGCTGGCAGGCACTGGGCTCACCCCTGTCCTCATGCCATCCCTCAGCAGGCATCAAGAAGCCACCTCTGCCCCAGCACGATGCCCCTTGCCCACCGGCAGCCAGGAGCAGGTGACAATCCTGGAAGACGTGGCTGGGTCTCAGGAGCTCCTGGCCCTGCCGCAGAACCGGAGCCGGACAGCCAGCGAGCTGCTCCTGAGCAGGTACGGGGACGTGGGGACAGGGGGGACGGGGCTGGGGGGGGGGGGATGGGGTTGGCTCACCCCCCCTGCACCCCACAGGCGGCTGTACTACCCCGAGCTGGAGATGTCAGAGCAGTTTTATCAGTCCCACAACCGATTCCTGAAGCTGCTGGTGGCCGGTTACCGCTGCGTGGCCGCCCACTCCGAGCTCCTCTGCTACTTCATCATCATCCTCAACAACATGGTGACCGCTTCTGTCATCTCCCTCTTCCTGCCCATCCTCGTCTTCCTCTGGGCCATGCTTTCCATCCCCCGGCCCAGCAAGCGTTTCTGGATGACCGCCATCATCTTCACCGAGGTGGGCAGGGGGTGGCCGGGGATGGGATGACACCACCCGGCCCCCGGCTGCCACCCACTCACCCCAGTGTCCCCGCAGGTGATGGTGGTGGTGAAATACCTCTTCCAGTTTGGGTTCTTTCCCTGGAATGGCTACGCTATGCTGGTGCGCAATGAGGGCAAGCCCTTCTTCCCACCTCGCATCCTGGGCTTGGAGAAGACCGACCGCTACATCAAGTATGACCTCATCCAGCTCCTGGCGCTCTTCTTCCATCGCTCCCTGCTGCTGGTGAGCCCCAGGGTGTGGGCACAGCCGTGGGCATCACTTGGGTGGGTGCCTCTGGGAGCTGGAGATGTTCCTGGGGGCTCTGGAGAGCACCCAGTGGGTGCTTGGTGGCTCTGCCTCAGTTTCCACTCAAAGCAGTGGATGGTTGGGTCCCTGGGGTGTAACAGGGGCCGATGCTGCAGGATGGGGGGTGAGGTGTGGGGGGTGGGGGGGTGTCAGGAACCCCATCCCCCTGACCATGGTCTTCCCTAGTCCTATGGGCTGTGGGACCACGAGGAGGACCCCTTCCCCAAGAAGAAGGTGGAGGATGAGGAAGAGGAGGAGAGGCGGGAGGTGGCAGCGTCCCCACCGCTGGCAGTGGCCGAGGAAGGGCCGGAGGTGCTGGCAGAGCCAGGGGCACCGGGCGCAGCCGTGGGGCCGGAGCCAGAGGGCGATGCCACGGGGCAGGAAGAGGAAGCTGGGGCCACACAGCTCCGCTTCAGGAGGAAGAGGTGTCGGGCAAGGAAGCAGCCGGAGGTGGCTCCCGAAGAAGGTGAGCACCAGTTCTTGGCCCTCACACCCTGGTGAAGGGCAAGGCTGGTGGCCCTCGCGGCAAAGGGGTGCTGGGGCCAGGCAGGATGAGGTCCCTGGCTGTCACCCACACTGTGCCTCACCCACAGAGGAGGAGGAGGAGGAGGTGGAAGAGGAGGAGAAGGAGGAGGAAGAGGCAAAACAGAGCCACGCTCAGAAGAAGCTGAAGGCGTTTGGGCTGCGGGTCAAGCTCTTCTTCCTCACCATGTCAGTGCCCCACGGTGCTGGTTGGGGTGGGGGATGTGGGGTGCAGCCCCCGGTGGTCACCCATCCCCTCTGTCCCCTCAGGGCGCAGAACATGTACCGGCCGGTGCGCGGGTTCTTCCGGGACATCCTGCACACCCAGCACCGGGCAGCCACCGACGTCTACGCCTTCATGTTCCTGGCTGACGTGGTCGACTTCATCATCATCATCTTCGGCTTCTGGGCCTTTGGGGTGAGCGGGGCTTTCCTGCAGAGCACTGACTGGATGGCTCCCACCACGGGCTGTATCCTGACCTCTCCTGCATCCCCAGAAACACTCGGCAGCCGCTGACATCACCTCCTCGCTGTCGGACGACCAAGTGCCGGAGGCCTTCCTGGTCATGCTGCTCATCCAGTTCACCACCATGGTCATCGACCGTGCGCTCTACCTCCGCAAGACAGTGCTGGGCAAGCTCATCTTCCAGGTCATCCTGGTCTTCAGCATCCACCTCTGGATGTTCTTCATCCTGCCCGCTGTCACCGAAAGGTACTGAGCATCCCCCGAGGACGTCCCCAAAGGGCACGGCGTGGTCCTAGGGTGGCACCTTTTGTGTCCCTGAGCCCATGCGGTGGCCCAGCCTGGCCAGAGAGGTGGCCAGAGGGGTGACGCCTCCTTCCTGCAGGTTGTTCAGCCTCAACACGGTGGCCCAGCTGTGGTACTTCGTGAAGTGCATCTACTTTGCACTGTCGGCCTACCAGATCCGCTGCGGATACCCCACCCGCATCCTGGGCAACTTCCTCACCAAGAAATACAACCACCTCAACCTCTTCCTCTTCCAGGGGTACGGAACGGGGCCACGCGGACCCATCGGTGCCCGCAGGGTGCGGTACCAGCCTCCCTCTCCCCGCGTCCCCCTCCAGGTTTCGTCTTGTGCCCTTCCTGGTGGAGCTGCGGGCTGTCATGGACTGGGTCTGGACGGACACCACGCTGTCCCTCTCCAACTGGATGTGCGTGGAGGACATCTACGCCAACATCTTCATCATCAAGTGCAGCCGCGAGACGGAGAAGGTACGGCCCCGCCGCACTCGGAAGGAACCCTAATAAGCCCCTCGGTGCTTGGGGTCCCCCTGAACCCACCTGGAACCATGTGCTGTCTCCCCCCTCCCAGAAATACCCCCAGCCCAAAGGGCAGAAGAAGAAGAAGATCGTGAAGTATGGCATGGGGGGCCTCATCATCCTCTTCCTCGTGGCCATCATCTGGTTCCCGCTGCTCTTCATGTCGCTGGTGCGCTCCGTGGTGGGCGTCGTGAACCACCCCATTGACGTCACCGTCACCCTCAAGCTGGGGGGGTACGAGGTGAGGATGCAGGGGGTGGGTGCTGGGGTGCCTGGGGTGGGTGTCAGGGTGTCCTGCCCATCTGACAGCCCCCTGCCCATCCCTCCAGCCACTGTTCACCATGAGCGCCCAGCAGCAATCTATCCAGCCCTTCACCCCCCAGGACTATGAAACCCTCACCAACCAGTTTGAGAGGCAGCCGGTAAATCCCCCCACCCCCCAAACCCTGCCCCTGCTCCACCCTGCTGGGTGCTGGGGGTGCCCTGAGGTGGAGGTGTCCTTGGGTGGGGGTTGAGCTGATCCCCTCGTCTCGGTGCCAGGTTGCCATGCAGTTCATCACGCTCTACGGCTACGAGGACATCGTGACAGCCCGTATCGAGGGCAGCTCGGGCTCACTCTGGAGCATCAGCCCCCCAAGCCGGGAGCAGATGCGCCGGGAGCTGCAAAACGGCTCCTCTGACATCACCCTTCGCCTCACCTGGACCTTCCAGAGGTACCCCTGGCCCCGTGGGAGGAGGGGAGGGCACAACCACACCCCCCACCCCCATACACACCCCTTGCTCAGCCTCTGGTGCCCGCTGTGCCCGCAGGGACCTGGGCAAGGGGGGGACAGTGGAGCACACCTTTGACAAGCACACCACCGACCTGCAGCCTGGTGCACCCCAACGCATGGAGCTGGCCCAGCTGCTCCAGGGCACCCGCGACACCCCCGTGTGAGTGTCCCCAGGGAGGGGACTCCCCCCCACACCTTAAGCTCACTGGGATGGTGTCCTCCCCCCCTCCACCAGTGCTCACCTAATTTTTGGTTTTCTTGGCAGGCAAGTGCCCAAACTCTTCCCCAAATACATCCGGGCGCCCAACGGCCCCGAAGCCAACCCTGTCAAGCAGCTGCTGCCAGGTGGGTCCTAATACCATGTCCTGTCCCCCCCTAAAAAAATAATCAGTGTTGGGGGGCACAGCACCATCCACACTGTGCCCTGAGGTGCCACCCCCCTTCCCCTGGCAGACGGGGAGGACAGTTACCTGGACGTGGAGGTGCAGCTGAAACGGGAACGTGCAGGCACCGGGCGAGGAGGGGGGGACAGCTTCTTGGAGTGGTGGGTGGTGAGGCTGAAAGAGCCCCCCCCTGGCGACAGCAACATCCTCCCCATGATCATCTTCAATGATAAAGTCAGTCCCCCCAGCCTGGGCTTCTTGGCTGGCTACGGGTAGGTGGAAAAGGTGCATGGAGAGAGGGGGTTGGGGAAGGACCACCTAGATACACCCCAAAAGGGCTGCAAAGCTGGGGGTGGGATACAGGATGTGTGTGTGTGTGTCCCCCACCCCCAAATCCCTTCTAGGATCATGGGGCTGTACGTGTCCATCGTGCTGGTGATCGGGAAGTTCGTGCGGGGTTTCTTCAGCGAGATCTCACACTCCATCATGTTCGAGGAGCTGCCCTGCGTGGATCGCATCCTGAAGCTGTGCCAGGACATCTTCCTGGTGCGGGAGACGGGCGAGCTGGAGCTGGAGGAAGAGCTCTACGCCAAGCTCATCTTCCTCTACCGCTCCCCCGAGACCATGATCAAGTGGACGCGGGAAAAGGAGTAAGGGGTTGGGGCTCCAGGACCCCCCTCCCCTTCCCGGGGACATCACCGCCAATGCCTTAACCAGCTCCTGCCCTCGCCAAAGTGGGGTCCTATCCTGCCGGGGGAGGCAGTGGGACGCAGGGCGCTCAGCGCTCACTTTTCAGGAGCATGGTTTAGTTTTGAAGCCGTCCGGACCTGCAGAGACCACGTCGTGCCTTCCTGGGGTGGGGGGCAGGAGCTGGGCCCCCCCAACCCACTGGGCACCCCCAATCCCCTGGGCACCCACCCCCTGCCTTGGCTGCTGGGCTGGGGGGTGGGGGGCTGGAGGTGGGGGGGCAGGAGCTGGCCCATGCCCCCCTCCCCAGCCCTACTCCACAACCAGGTTGAACTCCAAAGCAATAGCCCCCCCAGCTCCAAGGTGGGGGGGCCCTGGGTCATGCTCCCCCCCTCCCCAGTCAAAGCAAGGGGGGGGGGGGTTGGCAGCCCCAGCTGGACTTTAAACACTTGTGACTTTGATTTTGGTTTTTTTATTAATTCAAATGGTTTATTTATACAGTTATCTAATAAAACAAACTTCAGGCCTCCCTGGCTGTTGTGCAGCGGGGGCATGGAGCCGGGGGGACAGCATGGGACCAGGGATCTGCTACCCTGGGGGGGTGGTACCAGTACCCCTGGCTGCTGCCAGATTGGTCCTGGGGGGGTCTTCCTGCCCCTCAGCTGTAACCAAAATGGGGTGTAAAAGCAGCTGCCTGTGCCAGGGCTCCCCAGGGGCTCTAGTTCCCCACCACCCTGTGGGGTATCCGAGGTGGGGGTGGCACCCTGCAGAACAGGGGGCGGGTCTGGTCTGTGTCCCTCGTTGCCCCCAGCCCCTTCAGCTCCTGTTGGGCTCCTTATCCTCCAGTGGGGCCTCCTGGCTCTGCTGTATCATCTCTGCTCTGCAAGACAGACACAGCTTGGACAAATGGACACAGCCCTGGGGGCTGAGCCAGCGGGGAGATCAGTGGACCTCTCTGTGTGTGTGTCCCCCTTTACCTGCGGATCCTGCGCTGGGCTTCTGCGCGCACGTAGGGCGGCAGCGTGGCGAGGGGACCCTGCAAAAGAGGGGGCGGTGGAGATGGGGACCCCCATCCTCCCAGAGACCCGCCCAGTGGCATCCCAAAAGCCTCACCAGCTCCTTGAAGGTGAGGCGGCAACCATAGCACAGCAGTGGGATGATGGCAGCTTTGCCCTCGCTCCTGCAGGGACAAGGACACCTCAGCGGTGCCACCACGGCACCCCCAGTGCCACCAGGGCAGCCCCAGTGCCACCACGCGCTCTCCCTGCTGCCGGGGTGTCCTGGCAGTACCTGTTCTCCTCTGTCTCCTCCATGATCAGCGTGGGCTCCAGGGCCAACCCCTCCTCTGCAAGAGCCAGAGGACAAAGGTAAGAGTGGGGGGGTGCGTGGCTGTGCGCCCCTAAACCTCCCCCAACCTGCCCCACTCACCTCCAGCCAAGTCCAGGGCGCAGAGGCAGAGCAGGCAGCGCTCGGACTCGATGCTCGTCTTGGCCGGAGCTGGGCTCAGCTTCTCCCCGGTCCTGCACCCAATGTTGGGGTGGGAGGTGAAGTGGGTGCACCCAGCTCCCCCACCCTCACCCCGGGGTGTCCCCGTGCCCTACCGGTAAACAGTGCTGATGGTGGAGGGGAAATCCTCCTGCATCTCCAGGAGGAAGTGTTCCGTCAAACGGTGGATGCTGGGCTTCTCCCTGCGCTGGGGGAGCGAGTGGAGACGGCAGGGGTGGCATGGGGGGGGGTCCTGTCCGTGCCACGGGGACCTGGAGCTCAGGGTGAGACAGGGGACACCCTTACCTTGGTGCGGAGGGGTGGCACGATGACGGTGGGGACGTTGAAGAAGTGGTTGTAGAAGGCGATCTCCTTGGCCGCGTACTCCCGCATGGGCCTCACCACCATCACGTCACCGTGGCGGTTGTCCGTGAAGCCCTGCGGGTACCAAGGGACCGCGCTGCCACCAAGCCAGGGACAACCCCCCACCGTGGCATCGTGTCACCCCCTCTGGGTCAGGCCAGGCGTCCCCAGCTCAGGGATGAGGTGCTGTCGGGCCGCTCACCGCGTCGACGGCGAGGAAAGCGCCGCGACCCAGCGCAAGGTTGGTGAGGAGCTTGACGGCCACGCGGGTGCAGCTCTCGCCCGTCATCACCTTGGCGTAGCCCCTGGTCCGGGCTGTCTGCAGGATGAGGTGGGTCCTGGGGACAAGGTGACAGCGGGTCAGAGCCACCTCGCCGTGCCCAGTGCCGGGGCCGGGCGGGATCGGCCCCTCACCGCAGCATCAGCAGCAGCTCCTCTCTCGCTGTTGATGTTTCCACGGCCTCAAAGAGCTGCAGCAGCTCCTGGGTGCGGGCAGCGGTGGGCAGGCAGGGGGTGGCAGGGGGCACATCCTGGGTGCTGGTGCTGGGTAGGGAGTTGCCACCGTCCCTGTCCCCATCCCCCTCCTGCCGCTGCTGCTGGATGAAGCCTTCCACGGCCTCCTTGTAGGAGGGGCTGGGCTCGCTGGACCCCCCTGGCCCCGGCCGCAGGATGGATGCAGGAAGCTCCAGCGCCTGTGGGGCAGAGATGGGTACCAGGGTGGGGCTGGGGGTGGCCAGATGTGTCCCCTCACCCCGGTGTGTCCCCCTCCTCGCCTCCATACCTGCTCCAGGTGGGCCAGGTGGTAGGGAAAGCCAGTGGCCTGCAGCAGGGTCTCCATACGGGCCAGGTTCTGCTCCCGCTGGGCCAGGCTCTGCCCGCGCACCGCACCCTCTGCAAGGCAGGTGGGTGGCACCACAGCCACAGTGATAAGGGGGCACCCACCCAGCCCCCGGGGTGAGGGGGACACCCCAGGGTGCCACACACTTGCTGGGCTTGGCAGCAGCATCCAGCCCTGGCACGGTGCAGAGGGACCCTGCCCTGGGGGTGGGCAGTGGGGTGGGGAGAGGGCAGTGGGACTGGGAATGGGCAGTGGGGCTGGGAATGGGCAACAAATGGGCAGTGGGACTGGGAATAGACAGCAAATGGGCAGCAGGACTGGGAATGGGCAGTGGGACTGGAAGCAGGCAGCAGGACTGGGAGTGGGCAACAGGACTGGGAGCAGGCAGTGGGACTGGGAATGGGCAACAGGACTGGGAGTGGGCAACAAATGGGCAATGAGACTGTGAGCAGACAGCAGGACTGGGAATGGGCAGCAAGAATGGGAGTGGGCAGCAAATGGGCAGCAGGACTGGAAAGGGGCAGTGGGACTGGGAATGGACAGTAGGACTGGGAGTGGGCAGCAGGAGTTGGAATGGGCAGTGGGACTGGGAATGGGCAGTGGGACCAATCCTCACCGTCAATGTAGATGAGGCCGGGCACGAAGCGCAGCCTCTTGGCCGTCTCCCGGCTGAGCCCCTGGCAGAGGTGCAGGGTGAGGTGGGTGCCTGAGCCGTGGCCCCCCCCCCCCAATCCCTCTACCCCCCCATGGCCCCCACTCTCACCTCCTGGACCTGCCGGAGCATGGCACTGGAGGACGGTCCCCCTGACAGCGCCAGCAGCACCTGTGGGGATGTGAGGGACGGTCACCGGTCCTGGTGCCACCACCTGGGTGTCCCCCCACCCCGATGAGTGTGTCCCCCCTCCCCGGTACCTTCTCTCCCGGGAAGATGACGCGGTTCTTGCCCAGCATGGCACGGAACTTGTGCACAAAGTAGTCATGGAAGCAGCCGCTGTGGGGATGTGGGGATATGGCTCTGAGCCACAGCATGGCCTGTGGCCCCAGACCCCATGTCCCCGAGCCTCCTGTCTCCAAGACTTAATGTCCCTGAGACCTAATGCACCCAAGCCACAATATTCCTGAGCCAAGCTGTCCCCAAGCCTCCTGTCTCTACTCCTTGCTGTCCCCAAACCTCGATGTGCCAGAGACCCGATGTCCCTGAGTCCTGATGTCCCAGAGACCAAATATCCCCAAGAACTGATGTACTCAAGCCCAGATATTGCTGAGATCCAATGTCCCACAGACCTGATGTCCCCAAACCTTGATGTCCCAGAGACCTGATGTCCCCAAGAACTGGTGTCCCCAAGTCCTGATGTCCCAGAGACCCAATGTCCCCAAAAACTGGTGTCCCAGAGACCAAATATCCCCAAGAATTGACGTTCCAGAAACCAAATGTCCCCAAGAACTGATGTTCCAGAGACCAAATGTCCCCAAGCCCCAGAGACCCAATGTCCCCAAGATCTGACGCTCCCAAGCCTTGATGTCCCAGAGATCCAGTATCCCCAAGCCCCGTGTGTCCCCCGCCATTGCGGCCCCCATGCTGTCCCAGTCCTGTCCCAGTCCCTCACCGGCAGAAGGCGTCCCCGAGGCGGATGACGAGGGTGGCAGAGTTCTGCTTGCACTTCATGCAGGGCTGGGGGTGGCTGCAGGGTGGGGGGGACATGGGTGGTCACTGGGCAGCACTGGGGTCACCAACCCACCCCAGGGGTGGTGCTGGTGGGGGGAGCACAATTCCAGTTCCCAGGGCACTACCAGTGGGTACCTGGGACGTAACTGGGGGGTACTAAAGGTGGCAGCACTGGGAGATACTGGGGAGGTTACCAGGGGTAGCACTGGTGGGGGCATCGGAGGCGGCAACAAGGGGAGGTACTGGAGGGATACCGAGACCAGTACTGGGGGATAGTGGGAACGGTACCGGCGGCAGCACCAGAGACAGCTCCGGAGGGATACTGGGGACAGCACCGGGAGAGTATTGGGGCAGTACCGGGAGGGGGGGAGGTGGTTCCCGAGGATAGCACCGGAGGGAGTGCTCGGGAGGTAACGGAGGCAGCAGGGAGGGGATACCGAGGGGGTACCCGGGATAGTTCCGGGGACAGCACCAGAGGCAGCTCTGGGGGGTACCGGAGGGATACCGGGGACAGTACCGGTGGGGGGAACGGACGACGCACACCAAGTGGGAAGCGGCGGGTTACCGGGGGTAGCACCGGGGCCAGCATCGGCACAGCCCTGGCGCCGATCCCGGGGGTCCATCCCGGGTCCCGGTTCGCTCTACCCACCTGCGTGCCGAGACTCGCCGGCGCCGCGCCGGTGCCGCGTTCTCCCCGCACCCTCCATCCTCCGCCGCCGCCTCGCACATACCGGCCCCGGCCCCGCTCCCGCTCCGCCGCGCACGGTGATGACGCAAACACGCACGGTGACGTCAGCGCGGCGCCGCCGCCGCCGCCGCTTTCCCCTCCCCGCCGCCGCCGCCGCCATGTTTCGGAGCTTGCTGGTGACGGCGGCGCAGCGGCCCCAGGCCCCGGGCGGCTCCCCCCGGCCGCCGCTGCCGCCACCGCCGCATCCTCCCGCCGGTCCCGCTGCCGCCGAGGCGTTGGAAGCGCAGTTCAGCTGCCCCATCTGCCTGGAGGTTTTTCACCGCGCCGTCGGTATCGCGGGCTGCGGGCACACGTGAGCCGGGGCCCTGGGGATCGGGGAGGGGGCGGCGGGGAGCCCCCAGGGACCCCTTGGCCTGACATAACCGTCCGCCGGGTCGGACCTGCCGCACTCGCTGTGCTGCGACCGCCGCTTCCCCCCACCCCTTCCCCGCGCTCGCACTGGGGTCCCCCCGGGCTCTCTGCACTGGGAGCCCAGTAGGCGCTGGAACTCCCACATCTCCCAGTCCGGGACCGGGATGCCCATCCCGACCTCCTCCCCAGTTCAGTAGCGGGAACCCCATTCCAGCTTCGTAGGGGGACTCCCAGCCTCCCAAGGCCGATACCAGGACCCCCATTCCCATCCTGGCAGCGGGACCCTCATCCCACTTCTCCCAGTCTGGTACCAAGGCACCCAGCCCAGTACGGGCACCCCCAGTCCACTTCTTAGTCCGATACGGGGACCCTCATCCCAGCACCGGGACCTCCATCCCACCCCCCAAGTCTAATACCGGGACCCCTGCCCCACCCCTCAGCTGACCCCTGGGTCTCTCTCCCAGCCTCGTTTGGGGACCCTCGTTCTTCCCCTTCCCTTAGCCCTGTACCAGGACCCTCCACATCACCCCCCTAGCCCGGTACCAGCACCCCCAGCCCATTACTGGGGCCTCCAGCCCACCCCCAGTGTGGTGCTTGGCCTCCCTCTCTGCCGCTCGGCCCTGGGATCCCCTTTCCCACCCCCAGCTTCCCCACCAGCACCAGGAGTTTTGTGCCCCTTCCTCCCCGCTCTGAGGGGTTGGGCGCTGCCCAGTGGCCCCCGAGCCTGCACCCAGCGTGGGGTGCACTCAAGGGCTCACCTCAGCTCCCTCCTCCCTCTGTGACCAGTCCTGGTTCCTTCCCCCCAGCTCTGCTCCCAGCACCCTGACAGCCCTGGATGGGGCGACAATCCTGCCCTGACCCCCATGGGTGCTGTGCTGGGTATGTGGGGAGAGGCCACCCAGGGTGCTTCCATGGGGCCCTGGGGTCCCCTTGTCACCGCAGCATTTCGGTGACATCTCCTCGACCCCCTTTCCTGGCCTATTTTTGGGGACATTTTGGTCTCCTGCTGAGACCAGAGAAACTGGGAGCTCCTTTGGGCCTTAGGTTCTGCCTGGCCTCCCTGCTCCCACTTCCATCCAGTTCCTCCCAATTAGGGACTCCCATTGCTGGCTTTTGAGCCTGCCCTGCAGCCTGGTGTGCCCAGGAGTCTTCAAGAGCCATCCCTGGAGCTGGAGTCCAAATTTCCTTCCACCTCCTGGACTGGGAGGCTGCCAGGTCAGCAGCCACTGCTCTCTGTGCCCTCAGGTTTTGCGGGGAGTGCCTCCAGCCCTGTCTCCAGGTGCCGTCCCCTCTCTGCCCGCTCTGCCGCGTGCCCTTCGACCCCAAGAAGGTGGAGAAGGCTTCCAGCGTAGAGAAGCAGCTCTCTTCCTACAAGGCTCCTTGCAGAGGCTGCAGCAAGAAGGTAAAGCTGGTGGTGAGGGAAGGTAAAGCTCCTGGGGGACCCCCATCTGTCCACGGCTCGGTCTGTGGTGTCCCCAGCGTGTGACAGCCGCCAGGCAAGAGGGGCTTTGAGGAGCTGGAGGAGCTCTCCTGGCTGCCTTTGTCAGCAGGCTCCAGCTATTGATAGACAATGGGGACCTTCAAAAGCAGGTTGAGGTTTTTCTGTGGAATGGGAGAGGCTGAGACAGCCCAGCTCTGCTGCTGCTCCTAATGAGGGCAGGATTGTGAATCAGAGCATCGTTTGGGCTGGCAGAGCCCTTCCAGCTCCTGGAGCCCACCCGCTCCCCCAGCACTGCCAGGGCACCACTGACCCATGGCCCTCAG
>JANIJG010000914.1:13716-60638 GCA_024611175.1 Megaceryle torquata | reverse complement strand
TTTATCATCTCTTTTTTTTTTTTTTTTTTTTTTTTTTTTTTTTTTTTTCTTTTTGTTGTTTTAGTGTTGCCTTTTGGGTGTGGTGTGTTTGTTGTGGTGTGGGGTGGGGTGGGGGGGGGGGGGTGGTTTTTTGGTTTGTATGTTTGTTTGTTTGTTTTCTTTTAATTAATAAAACTTGTAAAATCATGCACTGAAGTAAAAACTGAAGAGTTCTGGCCATGTGACATGTCTGAAAAACAAGAACCAGGCTGTCTTCTAATGCTTTCCTCTTTCTTCTTTCTTTGAAACACGACTTGGTTTAGCAAAGACTAAAGAAAGACAAAAATAATAATCTGAATAAAGGAAGAAGAATTAAACAGTATTTTGTAGCCTTTGCAGACCACTCGAGTATCTGCATAACTCACAAGACATATGACTCTCCTGCTAGAGAACTTCTACAGCCAGAAAAAACAACTAAACCCAGTTTCCCCGTTTTGTTACCAGTTTTCACTCCTAATCCTAGATTAATAACATTTATTGGAGCTGGACTTCCCAAGGACAGAGTTAAAACTTTCTGCTGATATAGCGAGCATCTTAGGGATTAAAACTCTGAGGAAATAGAGAGTCTGGTCCAACAAGTAGCCACTCAAACAGCAACATATCAAGGTGTCACCCTCTCTCAGAACAAACACTCCATTTCTCAGGGACCTGCTTCATACAGTCAGTGACATACTGAAAAAGTTCATGTAACGTTTGCAAACATCAGGACCACAAAAAGGTATGCCCATGCCTGTCACTGGCTATACCAGCACACAAGAATGAAACTCTTGTGTATCTGTGAAATATAAAACTGACAAAGTATTCTATCAGATCACAAGTGACAACATCTCTCTAAGGCAGACACTGAACAAAAGAAGGTCCAAGCTTACAAATTTTGCTCATTATCCACAATATAGCTCATGGTCTAATCCAGATCAATTCAGAACCATAACTAAGGAACTTAAGCTTTTAATAAGTTTGGGGTTTGGTTTGGGTTTTTTTGTTGTTGTTGTTGTTGTTGGTTTGTTTGGTTTGGTTTTTTTCTTAGTAACTGAAACAGGACAGAAGAATTAATAGATGTATGATCTTGAAATTGCATGGAGAATACCATTTTCCAGTCCCCTGAGGAAATTCTCTTCTTAAAGTAAAAAAGTAACTTTCCAGAGGGAAAAAAAAAACACAGTGAGGGTCAGGGACAACTGTTAGGCAACAATGAATCACCTTTTAGACACACACATGTTGATGTTCAGAAAGAAGGTCCAAACCTGCTTCTGGTAGAGGAAATCAAAGCCCTTACAAGCATCTCTAGAAAAGAGGGTTATTGATCATAAAGTCCATCGACATCTGACAAATCTTCAAATCCTAACTAGATTTGCCAGGGAAGTTCATTAAGAGGTTATCTTAACGTCACAGCAGTTTGTGCCTTAAGCTCTCGAGCAGAGACTCACTTGTGGCAAGATGCTGCAAACATAGAACATGGAAAAAAAACCCCAACATCTGACAGTTATCATAAGTGGGCTGTGCTATATTAGTAGAAGAAACTTTATAATGGTGTCTGTTCTGTATTGTCAGAAGATACTCTGTTGCAACCAAAAGCAAAGCAAGTGTGCATAAGGTTGCACAAGCTGATATTGTAAACACCCCAGAAAACATATAAAGCAAAGCGGATGAGTCAATGCTATGTAGATGATTGGACGAGGCTACACAGAGACCCTGGAATGACAAAACCTTTATAAAAGAAAGCTTCTAAGATTCCCCCAGTACAAAACTCTAGAATACTGGAGAGACATCTGGAGAAAAGGATAGCTGCCTATATAAACTATGGGGAGAACTTTCAATAGAAGTGAGCTATATGGTATGAGTGTGATCGATATGATCTAGATATGATCCATCATATAGATCATCTTATTACAGAAAAGGAAATGATAAACTGGTACCAACATCAACGCTGGCCAACAATCCACCATTCCTCCTGGAAACTGACCCCCTGGAAAATTCTCATTCTACAGGAATGAAAGGCCAGGAAAAGAGGGAAGAACCTATCAAACCTATCAAAGTCTACTAGTCCACTGCAGCTCTATGAAAATCTGAGTAATTAAGAAAATATTTCCTAATACAAGACAACTTTTAGAAGATTTGAAATTATTTCCATATGCAAAAGAGCCTAATAAACCAGCAGATTTGTAGCAGCTCATGAAGGACAAGGCACCAACTAATGAGAACAGCGATTACCAGTCAAAATGACTAGTACAGAACTTTAAATAGCAATACAGATGCAGATTAGCTGTTACTGAAGACACATTATTTTGTACTTGATGAGAGATGTGCACCACCACATTAGATGCCCTCTCTTAGTTTAAGTCCTTAGAATCTCAGGTGACCTGAGCTCCACAACAAATCCAGAAAAAAACTTCTACTTGAACTTTCTTGCCAAAGTCTTTGACACTGTCAATAATCCAGGCTCTTGAGTTCCATGAACAAATGTAGTTAGTTCGTGACTTGCACAAAGGTGGTGTAGCTCCTGGAGGATAACCATAGTGCTTATGGAGAAGTCTACATAGTGCAAGTATCAGCTCCTGCAAGCCAGCTAAGTGAAGATGAACCCATGACTCTGTGACCTGCTCCAGAAGCGCTTGCACTGCACTAGCACGGATGAGGTCAGCCTGTACAAACACGAGTTACCCACAGACACATCCCCTACCGAGCTGCAGGTCTACAGGCCATAAACCTGCCAGGCAGTGCTAGAGCTGTCCAGCACACTGGAGCAACCTGAGATACTGTACTCGATTTCCTCACCTCTTTTCAGATCAACGGGCACCCTAAAGCAATGAATGCTGAGGTTTTGCACACAATTACATACAGAGCACGCAGTGCACACACTATGCTGAACACATCTCAAAGGTGCCTGTTAAACACTCAGCACCTCTTCTGCTTGAGGTGAGATACGACTTGGCATGAAAAAACTGTAACTGTCAGGTGTTGCTTCAGAGCCTCTCCAATATAGAACACTTGGAGTCTCTCCTGACAGGCACTAAACAATACACCATGTTGAAGATTGGCACGGCACAGAGCTTTGGACAGGAACTTAACTACAGAGCTACAAAAGTCCATCACTCCTTTTATTTTTTCAATTCACGTCACTCTGGAATAAAGTCATATTTCACCCAGATACAATGCCTGAAATTGTTGGTACAGCATTAGTTTACTACAGAACTCCACTTCATTTGCCTATCATCACTCTCCCCACATGCCCAATCTGCACACACAGATCAGATCATAACTAACGGTTACGGTCCATGAAATACTAATACTTGAACAGCTGATTTATGATTATTGCCAACATAGATGGAAGATACAATCTAAAAAATCATCAAGAAACATGACTGCAGTGCACAGAAAATGTATTTTGTACAGATCAGATACACAAGTTCACATTATGAAAAACTGCTTTTGTTTTTCCCTACTAAAGAGTCAAAAGACAAAAGAAACTCAACTTCATAGTAAAAGCTTTTGCTTTCTTTTAGTGTGCAAGAATTCAAACCACAGGACTCAACTCTCTAAAAAGTAAAGAGGTGAATAATTTGTAATATGTGGGTTCACGGGTATTTTAAGAATATAATTAAAGGAATAATGTCGTGCTGGAGTGCCCAAAAGCCACTGAATTTAACAGTGATCCCATATGGAAAAAAAAAATCTTATCTGCTCAGCTGAAGAGGATGTGCAACAAGTGTTCTGGGAAATATGTCACTTTATACAGCAATTGACAAATGCTTCCACAACATTGTGATCTGAAACTATTTTAACTTTTCTAGAAAGCTGTATTCCTTGAAAGTGTGCTAACATTCCTTTCTAGTCAAGCACAGAAAGCCAAAACACCAGAGTGCTCTGTCAAACTGCACCCAATCATCACACAAATCTGTCTTTGACGCAGAAAAAAACTAAGAAACATGCTATCAAGTGCTAAACCAATTATTTTAATTAATTGATCTCCAAGTGATTCAGATTGAGCTCTGCCATTAATTTCAATGCACATATATCAAACAAGAATGCAGTCACACCAAAATCGGATTTGCTTTCAAGAAAGGAAGACACAAACTACAGTATCACTAATTCTTGTGAGCTGTTGTTCTAAATAGGAGAGTTTAAAACTCAACTATTCATTTCTGGCAAAGTTTGTCTGTACTGAGGCATATCAACATCAGTGCTGTTCAAGCACCCGACGAAATGGGAATAGGCCAGCTACTTTGCTTCTACCACTGTCCATGCACAAATACTTTATGAGGAGCAAGGTATTAAATCCATGATACTTTCCTTCAAAAAGCAACACCTTAAGTACATGAAAACCCATAAAACCACCAGTTCTTTAATTAGTCCCCCTCTGTGAATGCCCTACTCTAGGTTACGTGCCCTTTGTCATTTTAGCAGCGACAAAACCCTTTGCTGATGCCACCTTTTCACCCGGAGCTGTAAAGACCCAACGTTAGACAATTCCACAGAGTGACAGCTGCCCAGGGCAGCCTCAGTGGAAACGTTTCCCTTCAAATCCTCCTCTGCAGGAAAAGCCTGCTGTTTTCTGACTCTCTCACTGCTGATAGAGAAGTTACTCTTCTGTGAGAATATGCCAAACACTACGCCTGGGAGTTCAAATACAAACCATCAACGTGGACATGATATTACATGTCATTTGGCTGATAGCAATATTTATTAAATAGCCCTGCTTTTGCAGTTAGTCTGAACACAGAAATAAAACTGTTTCCACACCTGTAAGCCTAAATTCAGAAAGCTTTTAAACAAAAATCAAGTCTCGTTTTGATTTTTACTAACCATCAAAAGCACAGTCCTGAGTAATGACTAAGCTTAATGACTGGGTATGACTAACACTTATAAATAATTAGTGCCTTCTTTTCCCCTCCCCCATGGAGGAGAGGGAAAGAAAGAAAACCAAACGATACACCGGAAAAAAAGGAAGAACAAAAGCACGTAAGAGGTTGAAGCTCATGGCATGAACACTTGTCTCTTCTTCCAATCCGCCCTTAAACATGACTGCACTTATGTTTATTAAAACAATAACAGCTCCTCATGCTTTTCTATCACACTTTAGCCACTCTCAGCCTTCTTTCTTCAGATGTCTTCTTCTGACCTCCTCCACTGACCCTCAAACACTCTTCTGGTCATCTCCAGTGACTCCTTTGCCTCAGATGCTGCAATTCTTCAGTGCTACTCCTCAGAGTTGGTACTTCTGACTCATGTGAGTACAACTGGTCCCACCTGCCACACCACCACTTATGTGGGATGCAGCTGATGTTATTATACCTTGAGAGAGGCACTAAATCTAACCCTCCCTCACAGAAATATTTGATTAATAAACTGAAGGGAAGTGTGAAGACAGCTCACTACAGCCTTGCTGCCCCCTCAAACCATTTAAGAAAGACTAGAGCATGGCACCACACCTCATTGCTTAGGTTTTGTTTATATTCTGGTATCTAGAGCACACATTTTTCAACCAAATCTATACTGGTTGTCTGTACAGAGTCTATCCAGCAAGTGCTTTCTTCTGGACAAAAGTACTATGATGGCTTTTAACAGTTCAACTACTATCAGCAGCATATATTAATCAAGTTATAATGGTAAGTTAGACCATTTTTACCAGAGAGACTTACTTGATTCAATACAAGTCTTAGAACAGCCATGCTATCCATGTAAAATAACTTTACATACTGTTGTGAGCTATGTTACTGGTTGTCTAAATTCTGCTTAAAGCATGCTACTGAAAAAAAAATTTAGTAATGCATTTTAAGGAAAAAAGGCATCAAAAATTAGAAAATACATGGTGTTCATAGGTCACAGTTCAAACTTATAAACACAGTTCTACCCTGACAAGAAGTTACTCAATTTTTATCAATGTGCTTTTCCAAATCCCACAAAGAGAGCTTGGCAACTAAGTTGAACCTTGCACTAAATCCTGTACAAATACATAGTAAAAGGACTGTCCCTGGGTAAAAGGATTTATAACCTATTTATGCACTTTGCTGAGAATCAGCCTTTTATGTTCAAAGTGTAACTTGCTGATAACTGGCAATACAAGTACAGGAACTGATCTTTTTAAAATGTTATTTCTAGCCCAAGATTATCTACATTTGTACAGTGATGTAAGAGAGCTCTGCTGAGGTGCTGCACTCCCATCTATACAGCTCCCACTGCAGAAACAGGATGCAGCTGGATCAATTCCTTGCGATTACCACCTCTTTCTTGGTTATTGATAATCTATACCCTTATATAGTGATGATAAGGTTTTGTTCTCACCAAAAATATTCTGTATCTAAAAACACCTCTTAGTTAATGGTATAAATAAAGCCTCAACTACAATTATTTCAGTGTACATTAAATATTAAGTTAAAGACACCTGAAGGAAAATTAGTCCAAGACAGAAGACACTGTGGTAAAAACCTGACTCTCTGTTCCTTGAGACACTCATACCTACAGAAGACAACCAGCCTTTCTGGAAAGAAACTACCACAGAATAGAACAGGGTTATGAATTCCAGATTAAGCTGAGGTAAAACTGTCCTAAAAGGTAAAACAAAACAAACCTTAAAACACACATATAATTTGTTCTGTTCCCGTGTTGGTCTCAATGAAAGAAAAAAGCCTCATCTAATTTGAAATAGGAGTGATCCCAGTCTTTACCCCTGTTCAGTTACAGCCTGGTCTGTGTACAGTTTTCATGTGTCTCTCAACATCTGAGCTGGAAATGGGACATTTTGCCACAATAATTTAGTGGTACAGCCTCCAGTGTGGATGCAACCATACGTTTGTAAAAGATGCTATTTTCCTTCTCTTATGAGGAAGCAGCATGCAAGAACACAGATACAGCAAAAATTGTACCCAGGTAAGACAGGTTTTACAACTTTAAAGAAACCTGTATCAGTATAAATACACTGCAACCCCTTGCATTTAGGCAAGGCCTTAATGAAGTTAAAAACAAGTTCAAGTGAATGCATCAACAACTGAGAAGACCACACCCCCAAAGCCTGCATATCCCCCCAACACTGTCTCCATAAAACAACTGTGTACAACCTGTCAGAGGGACAGAGATGTGCCGAGGCTTCGGTCCCAAAAGTACACCAGGGAAGCTTCAGCAACATTCACAGATCACACAACTATTTGTACACAGGAACATCCCTGTGGCTACACAGAGAAAACATCCTTTGTAACTGGTGAGAGCCACATAGTCTCTCCAGAGCTTGGCCTTCCTTCACATACACCTTTACAGTTCATATTACAACTGAAATAATTGTCTACTAACTACAACTAAAAATTCCTTTCTATCCTTGTCTTCCGTTGGAAACACAATTTTCAGATTTTTCATGCCACTACCTCTTCAAATCTTCTTTCACAAGAGACAATATGCCTAACAAAAACAAATTCAACTTGCTAACACTCACTGTTTTCCAACTGGCAAAAACGTAACTTTTTAACATCAAGCAATGGCATCAAATTCAAGGAGCAGATTCAGATGGATAAATGGAGTTATAAACTTTCATAGTTTCAGAGAACAACTGTGACAAGACTGGTTAATCTCAAGTAAAAGTGCAGATTTCTAGTGTTTCTGACAAAAACTGCATACAGTAACAAAACACACATTTAACCTGTTGTGTGCTTAAGTGACTTCTACGTCCAGTTCCTACTAAGCAGACTCAGTATTTATCACACCATTTTTATGAGAACAGAAGCCAGAGAGCAAGCTTTCCACAAGCCAGCATCTTCTCTTTGCTAAAACCCAGTTAGGCTACTATCGGTATTTTCAGCTGCATTCCTGAACTGCTTCGTACAATTCTTCAGGAATCTTTTTATGTATCACTTCCCAAAACACAGAAGACAAACAATAGTAAGAGTTTCCGTACACAAAAACATTGCATTTGAAGGTACTTTGTGATACTTACTACTTTGTGTCCTATCAGTGCCCAAAACTGTTGCATTTTCACCTCAGAGAGCTAACTCTGCTGCAGGATCCTGTGTTAGTATGCGATTCAACTCCTGGGCAGCATTCAAATTTGTGGTCCTTAAACCAGGACGCTGCATTTTAGAAGTAACCCACATAGATTCCCAGAGATGGAAAACTCATTTAGCTCACTGAACATAGAAACACCATGTAACTTCTAAAGTGGCAGAGTGCAAAACGGCTCAAGAAATAAATCGCTCTCTTCTGGTCATTGATTAACAACTTTGATCACGAGCCTAGCGATACCCCAAGAAACCCAGAAAGACCACAGTTTGAAGTGTAGACAACCATATGAAACAAATCAATACATGTGCTTCCAAAGGCTGTTGGGAACAACAGTATTTTCCATAAACAGAACTGAACAATATGCAAAGTTAACAGCTTTCATAGATCAACTGAATCGCAATTATATTCCCATTAAATCCCATCACTTAAAGAGTTCTCTTATCAGACATGCAGAACATCTCACAACACTCATTTTAACACCACCAAAAAAAAATACTATTCCCTACCTCTGTGAGTTTTAAGTTCTTTGGGGTACAAAGCTAAGTATTCAGGATGCCTCGGTTGTGAAAGTTGCAATAAGAACACGCACAACTTTCAGTCTGGCGACATATGGCAGATCTGATGTAGCAGATTTCAAACAAAGCAAAATGTTCCTTTTGCTGATGCACAATTTGAACATAAAATCCACCCCTCACCCAGAAGAGTTCTGCAGAAGAATCCACAGTTATCTTTCAGAGAGATACCACTTTCTGTGCCAAGTATAGGACTCCCAAGCTCTAATCTTGGCAAAAATATCGATTCCCTCATGGCCTTGGGCAAGTCAGAACTTTTCTAACTTGCTCTTTCCCCCAGCTCCAAAGCAAGAGTTCATACTACTTTATTTACCAGCCACACAGGCACGTTGAAAGGATTAAGTTTTGTAAAATGCTTTGAAAGTAAAACATACTATAAGTCCTCTAAGAACCTTCTATTAACATTGTGTATTACAGACATTATTTTTAACAAAATAGAGCCATGCCAACACAGTTAACAGGCATAATATTGGCAGCACATACAACATACAGTGAAACTATAATCAGGATATGTTTGAACTCGCTTGCTAATCAGTGAGAAATAGAAACAACTACATTCCACTACTTCACAGTATTTCTCATGTTTCTTCCTATATTTCTTGTATTATGGAAGTCCGCAGATTTCCTCATCTCTTTATTCCCAGTTACTTTAAGCATTTCTGGGATACGTGTTTCAAGTACAGAGTAACCTAATGTCACATTCAGTATGAAAAAAGGCAGATCATTTCACAGTTAAAAGACTTGATTCTTCGCAGCCTGCCACCCTTGTCTATCATCCCAGCTCCTTCCTGAAGGAAACTGAACTACTGCCGAAGTTACTTTTCAGTGACTCCAGCTCCAAAAGTATCGCTGCTCAAGTCAAAAGGACCCAAACACATGCTTTAAATTAAGTATGTCTTCAGGTAGTCTTCCATCCTAAAGCTACTATAATCAAGGCCTAAGCTAGAGTCCTCCTCAGATACCTAACACGAACTAAAAATCATCAGTTTCTACAACAAATGTGTTTCTACAAAAGTTAAGCTTCCATTCAACAGCAAAAGAACATTTCCAGCCTCTAATGCCATAAACAAAACCTTGAAAGTCCGAAGAGATGTTGTACATCTTCTCAAGTCTGCAGAGTACAGCACTGATGTCCTCCCAGGTGCCCTTTCCTTCTAGAAAGTACCAATGGTCAGCTTCAACCAACGGCAGAGAGGTCATTTGCATCAGCTCTGTTCAGAGTTCTGGAATGCTCAACTTAAAGGAGCCTCGTCCCTTTCACACTCGGGAAACAGCTCATCCTGCAGTCACCACAGAAACAGCACGAGGCACCCTCCAGAAAGAAAATAACCATAAAATAGAATCATAGAGTCGTATAAGTCAGAAAAAATGTTTAAGATCTTCAAGTCCAACCGTTAACTGCCAAGTCCACCACTAAACCATGTCCCTCAGCACCACGTCTCCACAGCTTTTAAACCCCTTCACGGAGGGAGACTCCACCACTGCCCTGGGTAGCCTGGGCCAGCCCTTGACAACCTTCGTGGGAAAGAAATTTGTCCTACTACCCAAGCCAAATCTCCTCTAGCGCAACTTGCGGCCTACTCTCATCCCCTGCCATCAGCTAGTCTCAAATTCAACTGAGTTTGGTGAAAGTAATAAAAAAGTTTTATTACTATTAGATAAAAAGTAAAACAAGCCTTTGATAGCAGTTCTATTACAGCTGCATTACTGCTAATGACAACACTGGTCATGATTGCAGGCATCAAAAAATTACATAAAGACAACCTCTTCTATCTGCTATCTTCAAACAGGACCAAGTGTCACAATCTTGTTTATTCAAGGAAAAAAAAAAAAAAACAGTCTTGAGGAAGAATTTGCTAGCTTGATCCTAAGTACCAACATTCACTCAGAGAGAAAAAGAAAAGGACAGGGGAAGTGAAGGTTTCTAGATTTCAGTTTAACCTAAGCTAGCAGAGAAAACTGGCCAAACCTACCAGCTCTGTATTGTTCTTAGTATGTACCTGCAGCATGCTCTTCAATCTGCTCCTTCCTTTAAGCAGGCACCTTAAAAGCTTATTATGAGATGCTTGTACATAAAGCAGAAAAGAGTAACAACATAAAGCATCTGCAAGAACAGAAACCAAACCTTTGAACCCTCAGGTTACTGCTGAAGTAATCCTAAATTCATAGATACTGGCTTTAAAATTGTATTATAGCACTGCTGGAGAAGAGAGTATTTTGAAAAGTGATTTTTAAAGTACATGAGTGTTGTCATTTTACAAGATCATGTCAGCAATGACCTCAAAACACTTTACATATTCTTACATTGCAGAAGATTAATCTTAAGACATAATCTCAGCTACACTTTTCTGCAGACTTTTTTGAGCATCTGTCACAGCAGAACACTGATGCAATGCTTTAACAAATTCATCAACTTTCCCACCTCTTACCATATTATTTTACACAACACACTTCACACTATTTCTTCAAGTACTCAGAAACAAAGAACTTCATACAATTTATTTTCAGTCCCAGTTTCAAAAGATGTTGCATCTTTAAAGCATCACTGTATCAAGAGAATCTTGTGTTCCTGCCCCCTAGAAAAATCATCTTGACAATATTTTCACATCTTTGCTAAGAAGCTATAAATAAGCTTATATTTGGACCTTCATTACCTAGATCTGTCCAAGTGGACCACAAAGTTCCAAACATGGGCTCCCAAAGAAAAGACTTAAGTGAAGCAGTCCTGAAAGATGTTAGTAGTGGAAAACCATTATTAATGCACAGGTACTCTGAATATTTTGAGTTTATATACCAGAATCCAGTAAGGACCCACTAGTTCTCCAAACACCTCATTTGGCCAGTCCATGTTTGTTGCACAATTGCCTTGGTGCAATACAAAGCTTTATTCTAAAAGTAATACATTTTAAAGAGCATTGGTTAAGCTTATTTGTCACCTGCTCTTTTTTAAGAGAACATTTGCAACCTTTCAAGGTTTCTAATTTTCAAGTTCCAGGTTAATAACACTTAGTGACATTTTATATTCTGTTTTCCACACATGTGAAACTGTAACTGTATTTTGGAGAGCTAGAAACAGTAACTCAGGGTAAAAAAAATAACTATAAAAAATGTGTTGCTTATTGGTCAAACCTTCCATAAGAATTTTCTTTCCAAGTGTTTGTAATTCTTGGTGTAAAAAGCAACAAGTGCAGCGCATGATCACAAGCTATTTTGAGCACAAAGTCTTACAAACTCTTGTTAGTATAGTACACACTTCTAACTTTTAAAAACTTTATCTTCTGAATGCAAGTTGGATGCACCCAGTAGATGCACAGCACACAGGCACTACACTTGCAGCTTCACACTACCAAAATGCCTTTAAAAATCCAACCTATAACACTGTAATTTGAAATACAATTTCTAAAGCACAGCCACCTCTTCACCTTCCACTACAAATGCAGATGCCCTCTACTAGAGATTCAAGTAGTTGAGGTGGCTACACTTCCAGAGGTGCTCAGCCCTTGCACCTGCGAGATGTTTTGTAAGAGCTCAACATCCACCAGTTCTTAAGTGTTCCGTAAGAAATGCTTTATGCAAAACATTTTCAAAGTTGGCCGCTTCTGGACAGTAACAAAATGTAAATCAAAGCAATTTAAAAAATAATAACCTGTTCCACTGAAAAAAAAAAGTCTTTTCCAATATTAAGCCTGTCTTACCATGCAAGAACCCAAATCCTATGTTTTTAGTCATGTATGCTTGTTTATTTTAGAGTCATGCTATTCTTTTGAAGCTATAAATTTTTTTTAAAGTGTAGGACAGACAAGAAAAGTGCTTAATAAAAAACCTCAAGTGTTTAGAACCTATATTGTTTTACTTTGATCTATCAAGACCTCCAAAGGAGCAATTTACGGTCCAATTATGCTTAAGGACTGGCAACACTGCTTCTAAGAGTAATGCATTTCAGTATTCTAAGGTGGTTTGAAAACACCAGCTACCTGGAAAAAAGGTCTCGCTGGACTCTACAGTAGAGGTTCTCTCATAATCAGGTTTATAATGCAGTGTTAGTGAAAACATAGGTGCACATGGCAACAGACCTGAAAAATCCTTTGATACACTGTGGCAATAAATAAATAAATAAATAAACAAGGCTTTCCCAGCCTATCAATTTACAAGCTTCAAATTAAGCACTGGGCTTTGAAGGTCTGAGTTTTACTGTTATTTCTTAAATTAGCAACATGTGTCATTCTAATTACTCATATAGGGAATAATCTTCTATACAAAAATAACCCAAAGAATATTTATGCCAGTTAGAACTTAGATACAGAATGTTTGACAGACTTCATCAGACTACACGGCACTACTACCATAGATAGACTATGACAAAAAAGATGGTGTGTAGGAACCCAGCACAGCTCCTGCTCTCCCTCAGGTGACAGGTGCATTGCTTTAAGGCTGGTCAGGAGTTTCAGTAGGTGTATTTCCACTAAGAGCGATTGAAATTGATGATATGCAATCACCACTGATTTCATTCAGCACCAGCAGCAAAAATTAATTAGTTGCTCCTTGTGTATTGCCCTGAAAACAGGGAATAGTAAGAATATAGTTATTGCTCAAAGTTATTAAAAAGACAGGAAAGTATATGTAGGTTCACCGAAATATTTTCAGTTAAAAAATGAAACTAGATTGGAGCCTGGTTCAAAACAATAGCAAATATATAACCTTAAGTGTCTATATTTAGGATATTTAAGGAGGGACAGAACAGTTCTCAGAACAAGAAATGCTACTCATCCTGCTTTTTACTCACCCACTGAGTTCAGGACTAGGTTCCTTCTCCAGAGATGCTCAGCACCAAGCATGAGACTAGCTACTACAAAAGCTGCAACCCTAGACACAACAGGGTGAGGTAAGGACATCGGAAGATTGCCTTTTCCATCAGAACTCCAGTGACTAAAAAGATGATCATAAGGTTCAAATCTGCGAGTTTAAGTCAGACTTTGAAGGTACTTAAAGCAAAAGAAGGTAGTTTTCTTGTGTTGTCTCTGCTGCTTCTCTGTTCATAAGTGCTTTGGGGTACTGGGGGCATGCAGGGACAGAGAGGGAACTGAACAGCACACAAAGGTTCCACAAACTGCTGACAAAACCACCTTAAAAGTCAAAACGCCTTATGAGAAAATGAGATAGCAGCATTTAATTTGATAATATTCCATTGTCACGCTTTGGCAGTTTGCAGCTTTGTCTACACTGACACTGTAACAAAGATACCAGGCAGAATTGTTTTCAAATTATTACTGTCAAAAGACTTTTTGGTCACCCGAAATCATATGCTAAGTAGTGGAATGCTACTATGCTACTACTCCAAGCCAACCGACGCTCATTGTTAAATGTAATGCCTTTTCCACAATTCAGAATTAAACAGCAAGAAATCGTATTTTGGATCCCTTCCTCCCTGCAAGAAACACACTTCCAAAATAAAACCCCTGATTCCTCTGACTTACCTGGTGGTAACTGAAAATTCTGAATGTTAGTTGGATTCTGAGGTGGCTGAGGCAAGCGAGGTGCTAAAACTGTAGGAGTCAAAGTTGCTCTGATTCCACTCGTAGTTGCCGTTGGAGTCCTCGGCAGACTTTGTGCCACTGTATTGGCAGTGCCTTTAGCCATTCCTGTGGGGGTCCCCGGAGCCGCAGGAGGTATCCCACCAGGATTGGGAGCAACATTGGAGAGCCCAGCTTGCATAGTTTGCCCAATAATCATGTTACCCCCTGTAGTACTGGGCTGGCCACTAGTAGCCAGCGTCTGCTGTTGAGATACTGCCTGGACTATAGTTTTAGGAGACTCAGATTTGATGACCTGTGTGACGGGAGCTGCTGGCACAGCGGAACCAGACTGGCTGTTCACAAGCGACGTCTGGAGGGAAACTCCAGATCCCACAGTGGCTGTGGCAACAGCAGGAAAACTCCCCACACTGATGGTTGAATTGATCACAGTATTGCTCCCATTTTGAGTGGCTGCACCAGCTGCAGCTACTGTGGGTCCCGCTGTGTGAATCGGCGGCCTCACGAGCGTCACCGTAGGCGCCCCAGTTCCAATGCTTGGTGGTGGCTGCGAGGAGATAACTGTGGGCGAGGAGGAAGATGCAGAGGACACAGCAGTATTAAGGAAAGAAGTCTGGATGACAGTGTTGGAAGCTGATGGCAAAACAGCATTAACAGTATTTCCTTTCCCCACAGATCCAGGTCCATTGTTAACGAGAGGGGCCACAGCAGGTACAGAAGTGGGGTTGGCAGTCACAGGAGTCCCAGAGAAAGCAGCACTTCCTGTATGGTGAGAGTTCATCACCACGTTACTCCCATTCAAAGTTTGCACTGTTGTGGTCCCAATCTTGCCATTCCTGGTGGACAAGGCAGTCGCCATGGTGCTGATGACCACCGATTTGCCCTGACTGAGGGTCCCTGGAGCAGCAGTGACTTCAGATCCTCCTGCTGCTGCAGTGGTGGTGCTGGTGCTCGTTGTGGTGGCTCCATCCAGAGCTGAAGTCTGGGACCTGGTGTTATGATTAATAACACCCCCCTGCACTCCTCCTGCTCCTGCAAAACAACGACAAGGTTAAACAGAGAGAACAGGCAAGAAGAGAAGTCCACTGAAGACAGAACGTTCTCCCTCATCATCAAGTCTTCTCCATCTCCCAAGCTGCCTGCCTAGAGCCAAGAATACACAACAGAGTACAAAGTGAAGATGGCTTTGAAGACATTGTCTTGAAGCCTCTGATTTCCCACCAAAGACTGGCAGACTCATTAACTGTAACATCCCTGCTTTCAACACTACAGTAAGACAAAACAGGGAAAATAGATTTGATATGAACCAAGAAAAGGGAGGAGGAAAATGATCTTAGATCTCTACCCCATCCTGGAGCCAGACATCACATTTAGCAAGAGGACCGCAACTGCAAGGAGGGAAAAAATGGCAATGGAAGACACGTTAATAAAACACATTCCCCATGCCCAGCACACGTTACCGTCTAATCCTTTCATCTTCTACAGAGTCAGTTAGATCAGGAGGCTCAACAACAGCAGAACATGAAAAAGTGAAAGAAAAACATCAGCCTGGCAAGATAAGGAGGACTGCAAGGCCTGGAGTAGGTTACCAGAAGACCCCTCCATTTTATTACAGAATTTGTTCTTCTGGATCTTGAGTTCCCACAGCCAGAAACAGTTAAAAATAAATAAATAAAGAGCAAAGCTGGTTTTGAGAAGGGACAAGATGATGTAGCTTCTTGTCCTGAATAATCCTCAAGCCCCTTGACGAGGCCTGCTGTTACCACAAGTACAGTCATACACAGTCCAGGTCCTGGCCCTAAGGAGACAGAAATGGGGGGAAAAATAAAAAATGGTGACAGACAAATACTGAGATGCATGTTATAAGGGTTAAGGAGATCTTCCTAGAAGAGCTTCATTAATCATAGCAGAAGATCTGTAATATCTTCTTACACTTCAGCAACAAGAAATAAAGAAAAGAAAAAAATAATATAAAAGCCCCACAACAAAACAGGGGGAGGGGAGGAATTGCAGAGAGATTCTGGGGAGACATTTTTTTAATTCCCTTGAAAAATAGCTTCCCTCCATTCTCATGTCCTTAGTCCCAAGCCTTCACACTATCCCCCTACAACCTTCACAACACGAAGGGGGGAATGTTCCCAGGTAGGCACAGGGGGGTGGGAGAAGACATTGTACAAGGTGGGGTGCTGTGGCCTGAATTCCCCCCCTTCCTGGGACCTGGTGTTGTGACAACACCCCCTTGAGGGCAGAGGAGGAATGAGAGGTGTTGAATGCCCCCTCCAAGCCCCTAGAACAAGGGAGGGGGTGGGGGAGGAATATCCAGACAGGCAGATATGGGGGGGAAGCATTTTGAGGGACTTCCTCCCCTTGAAATCCCCCCTCGCTTCCTCCTCTACAGGAAATAGGTGTCATGATTAATAACACCCCCTTGCACTTCAGCGACAGAAAAGGGGGAGGGGAAGGAGCCTTTACACAGACAGCTAAGGCGGCATTATCGAGAGGGAATCCCCCCCATAACCTCCACCCCTGGAAAGGGAAAGGGAGCCGTCACGGGCGGCATGGGAGGCACAGCCATTACCACGGGGTGGGCTCTGCCTCCCTCAGCCCCCGAAACGAAGAGAGCCCCTTTACACTCCAGCAACAAGGGCAGGAAAAGAAGAGGGGGACCGGCAGAGTCACGGAGGGGCACTACCGGCTTATTCAGCGGGGAGGCTGCCCCCACACATGATAAACCACCCTCTAGTAAGCAGAAGCGAGGAGGGAAAATAAAGGGGAGGGAGCAAAGGCGCGGATACACACCGAGGGGGCATGATGAGGGGAGGCTCTCCCCCAGATGATCGATACCACCCTTTGCACTCCCGCTCCTGCCACAACGAGAAGGAGGAGAGAGGGAAAAGGGGGGAAAGCAGTGAGGGAAGGAGGTAGCCGGAGCTGGGGAGTGGGGGGAGGGGAGGGCCCCTCTCCCCTCAGAGCCCCCCACCCCTGCCCATGTTACCTGCTTTTGTGATCTCTGGGGCACTCAGTCCCATCTTGCTGCTGCTGCTGCTCTCTGTTTGGGCATTAGCATTGCCTCCTACTACTACTCCTCCAGGGCTAGGGCTTGGGCTGCTGCTGCTACTGCTGCTGCTCACAACATGGTTCCCCAGCAGCCCCCCAGCGGCCCTCAGGGGCTCCTGCGCCTTGTGGTGCTGGTGGTGGTGGCCGGAGGCCGCCAGCTGGGACTCCAGGGAGCCCACCAGGTCGCTCACCACCTTCTCATCCACCTCCGTGTTCAGGAAAACCTCATCCAGCAGATCCGAGCCCGCCGCCATCTTTTTTTTGGAGGGTTCCTGTGAGCTGCTCCCTCCTCCCCCCCCCTCCCCTTTCACTCCTCCCTCCCTCCCCCCACCCCACACACACACTCGGCCCCCGCCGACTGCGCAGGCGCGCGCGCCCAGCCTCACATCACCGGCCGGAGAGGGATTCCGCCCGCCGCTCATTGGCCGGCGCTCGCCTATAAAAGGCGGGGCAAATGGCTGCGAGCCTTTAGTTGGGGAGTCGGGTGGCAGCGGCTGGGTGGTGGCGGCGGCTTGGCGAGGGTGGGCGGGTGCGGGGGGAAGCGGGTGGCGCGGGGCGGCGGGTCGCGGCTGTGGGCGCGGGCGAGCCCGAGTGGGCGGCCGGCGGAGCGGCGGGGACAGCCGCCGCTCTTTGTCTGCCTCGGCCCAAAATGGCTGCATGTCTCCCTGCTGCTCCCTGCGTCCGGGTCTCCCCCGCCGGCGGGAGTCTGAAGGGCGCCCCACACCTGTGCCAGCTGCGTGTAACTGATCCACCGGCGGCGCGGGGAGACGGGGCGGGGGGGGGACGGCCGGGCCCCACGCCCAGCCCCGGGCGGGAGCAGCAGGCGAGGAGGAGCGCGCCGGCCCCCGCGCCTCCCTCCGCTGCTGGCAGAGGCGGGCTGCCCCGGAGTGCTGCCCGCCCCGGGGGCTGCAGCTCCGCCGTCCGGGCCGCGGGGGCGGGAGCCGCCGCCGCCGCCGTGTGTCAGGCGCGGTCTCCGCAGGCTTCCCTCCGCGGCCTGAGCAGCCTGACTCAGCACGGCGGGCCGCGGCGGGGCAGGGGCGATCCCCGGGAAAGCGCGCCCGAGGAAGGGAGGGCGGCTGCGATTTCAGCGCTGGGAAGGGAAAAGGAAGAGGAGAGGGGAGGAGAAAAAAGAGAGGGAGATCATAATTTTGAACGGTCCACTCGCAGCTCCGAGCCCGCCGCGGCGAGGCGGGGGCCCTGCCGCGCCGGGGACGATCCCCGCCTGTGTGTCAGCGTGCGTTACACCCCCGCTGCCGCTTAACCCTTGGGGGGAGAGCCGTGCAACTGCCGAGCAGGGAGCGGTGCGCCCTGTGACGGCTCCAGGGCTGCTCCCTGGGCCCCACTGCGCCGGGCTTAGGCCCCGAGCCCCGGCCGCGTCGGGAGGGGTGCAGCGGTGCTCAGCCGGGAGCTGGCTGCAGGTGGATGGGTCTTGTTGAGCGCCGGCCTTACAGTAGGGAGCTGCACTTCGACCTTATTGTGCAACCGTCATAAAGGAAGTAAATATAGTTAAAGTAAAAATACAACCTGCCTTTTAATAAATGCTTCCTTCTGCTAGGCACCATTTCCCTAGAAAACTGAACTATGGAAACAATTCTAACTGAAAGATAAATTGTAGCATATGCTAAGTTTTAAAGGGTATCAAGCTTAAAATAGCACCTTTTATTTCAGTATTATAAGCTTTGCGCTTGCTTGTTGAGAATGGGCAGAATTAGAGCCTAGAGCTGTGTTGCAGTGCGATCGAGTCGGCACCTGGCTAACAATGCCCAGGGTGGACTGGCCAGATCACTGACTGAAGGCTGCCGCAGTGGGGACTTGGAAGAGAATGAGCTATGAGTTACCTGTGAGAAAGGATGGCTTTAAATAGGTCAGACACAAAGTATTCTCTGCCCAAACATGGGTGTCAACGCTTCCTGCATTATGTGTTTGTGGTGATTGTTTCACTTGTACTGTAACATTAATTAAATTGCTTTGCTCAGTACTGGGCCCCAAGAGCAGTGGGGACAGTGCTGAAGTGCTGCCTCATTCCTTACCCTGCCCCAAGATATGCAAGTGTGTTTCCACGGGGGAAAGCTGCTCTGCCAAAAGCTTTCAGGGGAAACAAAACCTGATAGGTATTCGTTCTTAACATGTAGGCCTCAAATAATAGTGTGAGTGCGTGTCTTTAAAGCAAAGCTCTTAGAAATTCACAGTTTGTGGTGAGAGATGTTACTGTTCTAGTGAGTTGTGTCCTCCTCTCACCTGCTGTAGACTTTGGCTGCTGAGTAAAGATTACAATGCTGAGCCTCTCCTAGGGCTCCGATCACTTCACCAGGTGGCATCACTAGAAGGGATGCCTCAGTCATCTGCAAAATTTTATATTAATCTTTTTTCTTGTTCTCACATGTTTTGTACTCTGCAGCTTTTCTGTCATTTGAAACTCAAGAAAAATAAAATGCCCTTTCCTTCTCTATGACTTTTAACTTCCATTTTATCAATTTTTCCTAACTTAAAACACTGCAAAGTAGCTGCAGTTTTACAGATGTCATTGTAAGTCAAGTCTCCTCTGTCTTGTGAGGCAGGAATGCTGCTTCCAGCAGGGTAGTGCTGACCAGTTTGCTGCTGCCACAGTTGAGCACGTTGCTAGTTTTAGCTATGGTGAAATTCTATAAGCAGCATACCAAAGAATGATCTAGAATAGAAGTCTGGTCACATTCCCAAAACAGTGGAAGAGTTAATCTACATCAGCTGCTCAAATGATTTATTAAGGATAAAAAGCTAGACTTAAGCTAAAACAGCCTGAAGGTGCAGAGTGGCTGCAAGTCTGTCTTCATGGCCTCTAACCAGTATGCCCTGGACTGCAGTGCCCCAGGAGTGATGGAGGAAGGGTGACCTGAGAGGTGGATGAAATAAGTGGCCACAGTAGTCAGCATCAAGGGGCAGAGCAGCCTATATCCTACTGCTCGTGCTCTAGGGCAGCTTGAATGTACTTTACAGTTGCATGCCAAACTAGAAACAACCCCCTAGAAATCATCGTGCCCTTATTCTAAGGCTCTCTTCAGTGTGCCATGTAGCAGAGCTCATGTACTAGGTAAACAACTTTACAAAATTACAAGAGCAACTGATACTCATTACAACTTGTGCATTATAATTGTGTAGGATTCATTACTGAATAATTTATCTTCTCATACTCTCTGCCTCTTGTTTGACACTTGAAGTGACTTTCCAGACGGGATTCTTTAGGACTGGGATTCCAGCTCCTCTGTACTGCTCACCTCTTTTAAATGGAATAAAAGAGCAACTTGCTTAAGAATTCTAGTAATGGATTACTGGTAATTACTGGTGTTGGTGTAAAAATAGTCAATATACACCCATCAGCAATTACATCAAAAGTTCTTGACCATGAGAGGTGCTTATGGATTCTGTCCAGTGTCTGAGAGAAGCAGCAAGCAGGAGCTATAAAGGAAAAATGGAGGACTAGTCAGTTCCTTTAACCTAGCCTACACAGATCATGGCACAAAGGCTGGACCCCAAAATACATGTGGTAATGCAATTCTGTTTCTGTCTGATTTATAAAAATTTAGTTAGCCTAGAATTCATTACCAGAACATGTGACAGGTGACAGCAGTGTGGATTATGGTGATAAGGGACATGTCAGAGAAGCCTACAGATGATTTGTGGGAACAGGAGTTGCTGTACACAGCTCCTGGGAGTCTTGACTGACCAGTCAGAATACTGAAGTCCCATTGATAAATAGATGAAAAACTGATAGTTTTGACTGGTGATTTTTGCTCTTCTTTCCTGCCCCTTTCTCTGCTTCTTGCCCAGCCACTGATCATTCAAAATGAAAAAAGTTAGGTTTTAATCAGTTATACCTCAATTCCACAAGTTCAGTCAAACAAGATGAGAGAATCCATGCAAATTTTGGTTTTACTCAAAGTTCCCCTGTCCTTACAGCCAGTATCCCACCCTACCTTTCTGCCTTGGCCCCATTTTTTTTTTTTGAGGAGCACAAGAGCTCAATGGACAATTTGAGAAAGAGTGACTGTCAGGAGGAGCCAAAAGAAGGGTTGAAGATGATGCAGTCCTGTGCAGAAGATCCCAGTTGGTAAACTTAAAAGTCTTTGTGCTGATTGCTCTGCAAATGGGTGTCAGTCTGCCCTAACAAGTGTTCAGCAAAAGCAGCAAGACTTCTATATGCATGTGGAGTACAAATGTTTCACAATCTGTATGAAAAATCTTCCTGTTTTAAGTATTTTACTTTGAATTTAGGGGCAAATGCAGCCTCATTACAGGTATGCACACAGAGATAAATTAAACAACTTCAGTACCTCTTTGCAGTCTAGGCACTTTACTGTCTTCTTGGAATTTCAAAATGCTGTTAAAGTCTTGGTCTTAAAATCATCCTGTGTACTTCATCTGTCCTTAGGCAAATCCCTGAAGAAGTCTAATGCTCCTAAGAGTCAGGGATTAATATTCAAAATTAAGTATGTTATGTTCCAAGAAAATGTCTTAATCCTTGCACTGTAAAATAAAACGAGATGAACAGTAGATTCGGGAAGCAACTGTACAGTCCCTTTTTGTTTTCTGAAAATCACACCTGCCTGCACTCCTGTTTCTACTTCGGGACTGGGTCCATCCACCCTGATGTGTACTAGCCTCTTTCTGCTCACTACAGAAGCACCAACCCTTTGCCCACAGTTCAGTGTTTGGACAGAACGCCTACACGGAGCCGCTATGGAAGAGGGACGGCAAAACCACCCACTTATTTAAGTGTTTACATCTGCGTAACAGTTACTGGAACTCCCAAAGTGAAGCAAAAAAAAAATCCACTTCATAAAATACATTTAATTATAGTGAGATAGGAACATCCTCTTTTTAAAAACAAGGTATTTAACATCTAGTTTTTAATTGAGAAATACGTAGAAAAGATTTGTTAGAGAGAGACAACTTACAAGCTAATTTTCCTAAAGAAAAGTTAACTGAGCACACAACTGCCATGACAATCTTCTCTAGTTTTTACGAGGCTCTTAGAGAACCGTGTCACTAACACATAATACATGCAGTTCACAGGGGAGTTGCTTAGCTCCGGTTGTGCTGAGGGATACCAAAGTCCATGCATCTCAACATCCGATGCCCAAAAGAAGACACACAGAGAATATACCATGGGATAAAGGATTATTGTTTAAAGGCCTTCAAGGCTTTGCAGTATAAAAGAGCTGGGAAATACTGGTTTTCCTTCCCAACTCTTCTTAATCTAATTCACCACACGTGTCACTGCTGGCCAAGATAGGAAATACCAATATCCAGACTCATCAGTAAGGGAAGAGGGAACTTTAGGGAACGTTACTAAGAAAAAGGAGCATTTGTATAAGGAGATGGAAGATTCCAACTACTCACCCCAGCAGCTAGCAGGTATTTTTTTAAGTAAATCTTCTGAATGGAGATTACTAGCAAATGTCCAGAATTACATTTAGAATTACAGAATTACATCGTGGAAGAGACAAGAAGCAGGCACGTCAACAAAGGTTTGTGTTTTATCTGTTCCAAAATTTTTCCTATGCAAGTCTACATGATTCATGGGGAAAACAAAAATAAAATAAAAATATTAGTGGTCCTTCTGGTCACTACAGCTAGCTTCAATAATTTCACATATTTTGAATTTATCAAATTATTAGAGCCAAGTGAGCAAAATAAAAATGCTTTCATCTCTAAGCAAATTAACTTTGGGAAAACTGAATCACTATTTCCAAGTGATACTCTGACAGAATATGCCAAGAAAATGTGCCTACTGATAGGTCTCATTACTGGAAATCCAATTTGCACATTTTACAGTCATCATTTGTTAGAATCTGTTTGAAATATTTCTTTTTAGTGAGAGGTGACTTTGGCAGTTTTTGCTTCAGTCGTTCTGGGATTCTTTGTGAGCAAAGTACCCTGCCAGGGATGTTTTATCAACAGTAGACCTTCAGACAACCCAAAGGGTGCACTACTATAACAGATACTCTGGCCCTGGACTCTTTAGCATCCTCTCGATTCAGAGCTCTTCTGGTTCTTCTCTGAGCTTTCCATCATCATTCAGTATCTGATGTTCTCTCCACGACTCCTCACTGTTTACTTTTTGAACAATGCAGATAACTGGTCTCCTTTCTTCTTTACTCCTCTTCTAGATTCCAACTCTCCACCTCCCAGCAATTTAAAAAACAATGGACAAATTGGTCCGTTGCCTCCAGACACAAGCCTGGTAGCCTGCTATGGTCAGAAGGTAGATTCTGTTCTGCTTAAGGCTCGGTACAGCTTTGTACAGGACTGACAGTAATGGTCACTCAGGTCACTCTTGAGAGGTGGTGTTAGGATGACTTAACCTGAGATGTAAAGGCCACAGAAAATTTCCTTGTCTGTGTTCTCTCATCACTGGCGTGCTGTGTGCGCCACTCTGCGCTGCTTCCTCATCTCACTAACTCTCTTCTGTGTATCAGATGAAGTCAAGAGACAGAGATGGGAACCTAGATGGTGTGATGCTATTACACCTTCCATGCTCTTAAAACTGGAACTCCTTAAAAAACTGAAGACTGCTCGATTTTTTTTCCCAATCAATACCATAATACAGCATTCTTACATCATTGCCTTTCTGCCCCAGTAAACAGTTTTTCACTTGATGCTTGTTTAACACTTGCCCAGTTATGGGCTTCCCTCCACTCACTTTCAGAAATACAAAAATAAAAATAAAGAAGATAAATCTTCATCTTGTTTGTTCTTGGTCAGTGCTAAGAACAGGTACAGTTGTGAAACACATCAGTTGTGAAACAGCAGTTGCTGTAGATGAAAACATTTGTCCTATGGAATTTGATAGGCATTTATTTTACCACAATGCCTAGAGACCATACATTACAGGAACAGAACCGGACACATTCCTTGTCCCTGTGCCCCTATATAAATCATTTAATATCCCCATGGTACCCCTCTTTGAAAAGAAAGGAGTTATTTAAATAAGAGGATTGTGTGTGCCTGAGTATACACACACTAAGAAATGTCAAATGAAACTAACACATATGTACAATACATAGGTCAAAATCCAGATCCTTCTAGACTTGAACTGGAAGAATAATCACATGTGCAGCATTTCTGAAAGTTGTTTTCAGATGAAAAAAAATGGCTAAATCCTTTTCCCTGCACCATCTCTAGTTCATAGTCTGCCAAATGCTCTTACCAAGCCTTATGGGACGATAGGATTCAACAGAGCAACCTGACTAATCTTAGTGAGATTATAAAGAAAACAGACACAAAAGACACTGAACTGGGAAGCCAGTGCAGACAGAAGCGGTATGGAAACATCATCATTTAAATAAAAAAAAAAAAAAATCTAGTAAAGGAGGTTTGTTTTGGTTGTAATGAAATGAGATTGTATCTAAACCTTCTGTGGATTTGGAATGCAAGAAGTATGTAAGCAAGATTTTGCCAAGTTGGGTTTTTTAATGTCTTCTCTGTAATAACTGATTGAAATAAATCATGCTGTAGCTTCTTTATTGAGCTGCCTCAGACTTAATGAAAACACAGCACGAAAGACTATTACACAAGGGCTCTTTTTCTGAATTCTCCAGCAGTCTTAAATAGTCAGGGATATGATTGCAGACTATAGGTTACTTTCTTACACTACCTAAAATATATTCTCACTATCAGATACAGTTCAAGGACTTGCTCTTATTCCTTTAATAAGCCTTTGCTCATTTTTGAAACTCCAAACAAATCCAGTAATTCAATTAAATACGGGGTGTGCTCCCACAGAAGAAGCTAGTACACGTTTTGAAGCAAGTCAGACAAATATTTTCTCTCTCAAAATAAAAGATGGGGAAAACCTGCAACCCAAAGGAAATTACACACCCAGATGACGAGACACATTTTTTATGTTAAGTTGCTCCTTATTGTCAATTTTGTCTGTATGGGGTTACTTGCAGTACTCTTCCATTACCAGAAAAGTATAACCATATTGCTGTCACTATTACAGTTTCTAGCTAGGACAGTAATCCCAGGCATATGTGTAAACTAACCATTTACTAATGACCAGGCAAAATGGGAGGCAACAAATGTAACATCTTGTTTAAGAAAGATGATTAGTTAGGGAAGGAATAGACAATTTTTATGCTCTTGGGTTAGAAAGTCAAGTTGTTTTTATGAAACTATACAACTTGTTTCTCTTAATTTTTTTCAGGAGAGCCAAAGAGAGATTTTTGCTGCTACCCTGATTATATAATTTACAAATAGTGGGCCAGTAAGTATACTCATTCAATACTATACCTTGACATGAAGCCACTTAAGCAGAATTGTATGACTTGGCAGCCTGAAGCCATCCTTGCTACACCCTCATCCCCAGCAAGAACCCATCAAACGTAACATCCTTGTGACTTTAAAAGCTACGTGAAGTTGCATACTGGTACATGTGTTAGCAGGGCCATACAACACACTAGCCCCTACTCCTGTACTACTCCCAGTGTTTCCACTGACTCAAAGAGAAAAAAAAACCAAGTCTGTGCAGGGCCAAGTTGCCCCCTTCCTAAAGCTTTCCCATGATTAAGAGATTCACAGAAAACAGAACCCTTAAGCCTTCTCGTGCAGTTTGACTGACTTTATGTGTTCTAAATTCAAACTTTCTAATTCAGAAAGATCATGTCTCCCACAGTAGCCACACTGGGATTAGTGATGCCACCTGCATCACACAGGGACTGAATCACAAACTCTCACCCTGTAAAGACCGGAGTGCGTTATTATCCTGATCTAACAATTATTTGACAAGTTACTCAGTACTATGTCACTTTGGGCTTCCAGTTCATTCTCTTGCAGATGCAATTACCAGATTTCTTTCAGTTTAGAATAAAAGAAGATACAGGATTTTTTTCTAACTCACAACCTCAACTCTACTTGGGGTTCTTTCTGCTTCATCAACAATTAAGATTCTTCAGACCAGTTTATGCTCTGAGTTACACTTGAACAAACTTGCCTTCAGAATGTCTTTCTAACAACTGTATGTCCCAGACACTTTTAGAAGTTAGTCACAGGTGATGTCATGAGCAGAGTAAATGCTGAGGATGCTGCTGAGTAAAATGCCCAAGATGAAGCTGTGAAGTTCTCTGGAAAAGAATTGAGCATGTTAATACAAATTAAGTGGGAAAATTCAAATGCCAAATCTCAAATGTTATTATTAGGGTTATGTCATATAACAAAAATGTGGTTTAAAAGTGCACTGACTAATAAAACCCTTGTCAAACATCAAGTAATAGAGAAATGAGGTATGAAGTATAAATAATGCCATGGCTTTGGAACAGTAAATGTCAGAATTTTCAGGTGTTTGTGGAAAGTGTGTACACAACTACTACAACAGTAAGAAGCCTGAGTTAGACCTGACCATCCAGAGACACACTGCTCTTATGTGAAGAATGATTTACAGTTTAGCTTCTAAAATGTGAAGGAGATTAAATGCCAGTTTATTGTCATAAAAAATAAATTACTTTCCGAAGCTGCATTAAAAGCCTATTACCTTACAATTCTTGGTATCCTTAACCTGAAAGTGAATTAAAACCTATAAATAAACTCCAAAGCCTGTTTAGTCTTATTCTAAAAAGTAAAATAACAAACATAAATAAAAAAGAACACCCTAGCAGATAAAATAATGACTAATAATTCACATCCTCAAAGACATTTCTGAAACATGCCTTTTGAAATGAGTTCAAGAACGATTCAAGCCATGAAAACTGCAGCAGATGTTATGCAGGGAAAGACCAGCACACTGCCGAGTCTGGGTAAAATGATCCTTTACCTCGCTGAACAGAAAGAAGCAGAATCTACTAGTTGTTTGTAGAACAGGTAAGGAGATTCATTTCTTTGGCTCAAGAAGCAAGTCCACTATAGAGGACTAATGCAAATCAGGTATCTGAACTAAAACATCTAATAAAGGAGCTTTTTCCTCGATGTTCTCAGTCCAGTGGTGTATGTTGTTCTATGATTTGATTTGCACTAACAAGAACTGGGCAGCAGGGTCTTGGTTCAACCCCATTCAAGCCTCAGTGCCAATCAAACAGTGCTCAGGACCGACAGCCTTGGATGTGTTCAATAATTTGTAGAGAGAGCAAAAAGTACAGAGAAGGAAGAGCCCTTAAAGAAACACTGCTATTGAGCCTTCTGGAATTTTAGCCAAACCCAATTAGTAGATAGATTTCTGTGCAGGGAACGGTGAAATGTGCTAGTCCACAACATCCAAGGGTCTGAAGTACACAGTGAATACAACTTGTACCCTCCAAAACATATAATTTTGTTCTGAAAAGACTGTCCACAGAGAGATGGCTGTATTGATGGCTGTACTCCCATCTGCTCCTTAGTCTCTCCACTGAGACTGTCAACTGTACCAAGTAGGTCAGTTGTGATAGTCTAGTTGTAACTTGGGACTCTTCTCAGCCTTGAAGTGGATTTGGATCACTTGTTATCACTGCAGCTCTTGAACCTCTTGTAAAGTTGGGCGTGAAGCTAAATACACAGATTCTTATTATTCCAGTTATTGCATAAACCTGAAACCCTATAAAATCTTTACTTGCAGACACCCTCTGCAGCATTTAATCCTTCAAAGACCATTTTTTGCCTCCTTTATCCATTTATTACTTCCTGTTTGCCTTTCAGCATTCTCTTCACTCCACCTTTGCTCACTTCATGCCTGAAAAAACTTTATGAAATCCCACTTTTATCCCATTCCCTCACATCAGTACATCTGTGAGAAGGACACAGAGGCTTGCAGTTCACTTCAGCACAACACTACCCAAGAAAAAGCAAACTATGCAGGAAAAAAAAAAAAAATTCAGAGATTTTTCCAATGGAACTTTGTATTTCAGGCTCTGTTCGGTGCTCCCCACTGTCCTAGATAGACATCTCTCTTTATGTCCTAATTATTTCTAAACTTAGGTCTGAATCCTCTTACACATCTGAATGGGAGAGAGATGCCTAAACACCTTTTTTAGAATCTAGGTCTGGCTTGGAAGACTTCATCCTTCAACTGTTGTGACCAAACTGCAAACTTCAGCTTCATCAACCTTTTTTCTATCACAGACATTATCCATTTATCTGATTTCATGAAAGGATCTCTGAAACTTATCTCCAACTTCCACATCTGTAAATAAATCACCACCTCATTAGCCAGGATAACTTCATCTTGCCACTTGTGATTCAAAAAGCCGCAGTATAAAACTTATTTGCATTTCTCTAACTGCTCAATCCCCCCCATGCTTCAACAAGGACATGAATCGCAGCTGCAGACAGGATTTTGGGCTGTGTTCTTAGTCTTACGTCTAGTACTGAGAGTGGGTTTTTAGTCTCATCTTTACAGCTTGTAGACACTGTAGTGTAGTGGTGTGAGTGTGAGAAAAGTCTAGAGTAGCAGTTTGAGTTCATTCTAATAAAACATGTTATGAATGTCCAAGATATTTCTGTTTCATAAATAAAAGTAAATATATGTTCCCTTCTTGCTCAGTTACATCAAAAGTGTCTCAGTGATTCCTAACCTCTATAGGGTCAGGTAATCAAACACAACTTTTGTAAGACAGCCCTGTAGATTCATGAGGTAGAAAGAGCAAAGACTGGGCAGGTCAAAATGGCACTGTGGCTTATCCCATAAATTAAAGTGGATCTGTTGAACCTTTCTTAAAAAAATGAAGAGTTTCAAAGTCAGACTGGTAACCTGAATCCCCACATGGTAATTTGAATCTTCCACATGGAAGTGCTACACAAACAGAAAAATTCTCCTTTTTTTTTTTTTTTTTTAATTTGTAATTTTATGACTGGATCTTCACAAATACAAAAAGAAATTATTGCTTTGCGTTGTCGCAAAGAAATGTCTTTCTCTGTAGAAAATGATTGATTTAGCAGGGAAGAGAGGAAACCAACTGCAGTATTGAATACATACATGGAACAAGAAATTAAAGACCTACTATTTTAATCTGAGTGCATTTATAATAAAGCTAGTTAAAAAGTCTAGATTGAGAGCCTGTTCAATGTAGTAGGTAGTTCAAAATGCTACTTTTAAAAATCTCTACAGGTAAAGCTTAATCTCAGATACTGACACCACACCTTATAAAGAGTGTGTGTCGGTACAGAATAATAAATTTGTTTTCAGCCACTCTCATGTGAACATTTCCTCCCTGTATACTTGTATTTCACACAGTTAGAGCATTGAAATAAACAGCAATACCCACATTGTGGTCTTGCTTTGACACTCGGCAACGCTGTGGGTCTGGATAAGAAGTTTAAGCTCTCTGCCATCGCATCCTTATTGGTAAAATACATTTTGTCTTGATTGAGCAACACGCTTGGACTGCTGGGAAATGCAGTGGAATAATGCAGATTTATGCCAGTTCCACTAAGTACACAGTCAAAGTGCTAATTAAGAAAGCCAATCCCACACAAGCCTAAAACTATGACATTGTATTAAATATTTCATTTAAAAACAGGAGTTAAACCGACTTCAATTTTGATATATGGGGGTGGAATGAAAGATGTCAAAATTGAAATGTTGAGGAACAGACTCAGAACTGAGAAAGAGAGAAAGGGGAGACAGGACAGAACACTATCACATGTATTACAATCTCTGTATTTATTTCTGGAATAAAAAAAAGAAAGTAATGCCTATAGTTTTGATGGACTTTTTTTCAGAGGAGATACCTCTTTTTCCTGAGATGCAAGAGACTCTAATGTAATGAAGCACTATTTCCTACATACATTATTCTACTTCTTTTTTCTTAGACTGTGGGAAATAGAGAAGCTAATTGCACAAAGCACGCTATCTAAATAAAAGTTAACAAGTTTTCATTTTTTTTTCTACTTGAATAAGTTTCTATTTTTTTCCTTTCCTTATTACTTTTTCCTTCCCTTTCCCTTCCCTTTATTCTAGTTTCCTTCAGCAAAATTTACAGAACTTTTTCTTTATTCTCTGCTTTTCTTTATTTAGAATAAAACCACTTAGATGGATTGTATTTTCTTTCTTTTCATCTCTCTTGCATATTTTCAATTTATCTGTCTTTTTCTAGTCCTTCCTTTGTTCCTGAGCTCTTTTCTACCCCCCATTCCCTGCAGCACCACTACAGAATCATGTTCTACACTTGGTGACCTTACCCTCCTTCCCAGCAGCTACCACTTTTTTCTTTGGAACTACTGGTATGTTTCTAACTTTCCCTCCTCCAGGGCTCACACTTTTCTCCCTTCCTTTATATCATTTGTTTTGTTTGCCACACCCAAATTCAAATCCCTGCTGCACTTTCATCTCCTGAATTTTCTGTGCTGATGTCTTTTCTCCCCTCTTTGCCACTAACTGCAAACACATCCCACTGTCCCCGGGTGCAAGAGGTGATGCTTCAGACAGTTCTTGGCTCACTTCTTCAGGCAGTTGGAACTTGTTACAGATGTCTTTCCAACAGCTGCCCTGCCCTCCATCATTATCTCTGACAGATGTCAGATCAGTTCACATTGCCATGGACACGGCCATCAGCCACCACCTAAGTCCTCTCTCACCATCATACACCCCACAAATTTGCACTGTTGCTCTAAGTCACAGGTTTCTCTTTAAATTGCTATAAAAAAATCATTAGACATACCGGTGGTGACCACCCCAAGTGCCACTAGTTGCATTCCACCTACCACAGGAGGCTCCTTAGTTCTGGCCATATAGGTTTTCCCATAAATGAACTAGGATGTGGTTACATAGTGTGACTGTACCCGACCTCCAGTCTCCAAAGCCCTTGGTTACTGGTAGTCCCAGATGCTGTTCTGTGAAAGCTGTGTCTGCTGCTATCACAAGGTGCAACTCTGCTGGTTTTTTCCTAATAGCACAATGAACTACAGTTGGCTTCTTTATATGAAGCCAAACATTCCTTCTTCATATGAGGAATGCCCAGGAACACACACTCATCATGAATTTACACTATGAAAGGTGCTCTTTCATTCCCCTTTTCAACACTTAATGGATGAAGAACTGTATTTTTTAGCAGAATTAAAACCACTGACAGGGCACTTAAAATGTCAGACGTCATATTTCTTCTTGCTGATCACTTGTTATCTCTGCTGTCAAACAAAAGACACTAAGTCAATTCGTTACAATAAGAGTATCTTGCAGAGGCAGGTCGATTTGTGGCTGTGAGGATTATAACTAAAATTCTGTATGTTTGCATATCTCCCCATACCCGTGTATAGTTCATGCCACTTGGGCGTATTCTTCTTGTTCCTCATCGCTTTAATCAGTCTTCCTATGGGATCCACATTGCTGCATTGGCACATGCGATTGTCCCTTTTTCCTTCCTGGTATTTAAAGAAAAAGGGAAAGGATAAACCAATCATAATACCTCCTGGTGAACACCTAACAAAGTCCTGGAAGTAGAGGTGCTTATCAATTGGTGACATTTTGGTGTGCATAAAGGAAAAAAAAAAAAAAGTTGAACCGAAAAACTCATTAGGCCTGTTTGCCATTTCTAGAAAATATTTTAAGAGTGGAAATAAGATAAATATATAAATATACAAATAACCTTAAGCTAAATATATTGCTGAGATAGAGAACATAAACCAAAACAAGGAGTACTGCTTTTCTGCCTTTGGTTGCATTGCCTATACTGACATAACTTTTCCTGTTCAAAATACTGATTTGTGACTGCCCCAAACGGAGCATTTTATTATTGTATTTCTCACCCTATTTTTACTCTATTTGAATTTTTCCACATTTTTTAATTAGACACTCCTCATGCAGGAGAGCCAGATGAGGTTTTCATCAGGGAGGTTTCTAACCATTAATTTTCCTGTTCAAGGGCACTGTTTGCAGTAAAAAAGGAATCTTTTCTTGCTCTGTACATGTTATACTTAAAGCTGAGCTAAACATCCAGAAAGACTGACTTGAAGGGCTAACTTTCTTATTAAAAAATACTGTTTGCCCCATTATTATATATTAAATATTTTATTCTTTTTTATCATCTCTCTTCATGCTAGAATGATGAAAATTTAACAGGAAAAAGACTGCTCTTGTGCCCATGAGAGTGAGAAGGAAGGCATCTTTCTGGTTCAGACAGGGAGATCTGCTTCCCAGGTTGTATAAACAGCATGAAGAGTAGCACCATAAAATACATAAGGTCACAGAGCAGACAGCTTGGGGCATTTGGAGGACAGCTCTCTGAGCCGTGGTGTGCAAAGAAGCAGGTCGTAGTGACATGAGGATAAACCTGTGGACTGCATACTACCGTGTCGCTGTTGTATCACTGATGGAAGACACGTAACCAGGCATGAGCGCATGCAGCTCCAGCAAACCTCTCTACACTTAGACAATGGCTCCTGCTGTATTGTCTCCAGCTGCTGGTTTTGAATTTTATTCATTTGCGTCACACAAAATTAGTGAGATTTGCGCACTCTGACCTGCTGCCCCAAATGTAACTGCCCTCCCTGATCCCCATCCACCCTCACGTTGGTGTGACTTCACCTCCTGTGACTATGTCTGCCAGATGCTACCGGTTGTCTCTCATTGACCCGCAGATGGCTGGGGAGCCGCAGAAATCCCAGGAGACGCTGCACTGAAAGATTCATTCTCCAGCTGCGGCCTAAGCATTGTGGTCCCCCTGTCACGATGCGACTTGCCGCCATCGTTGCGCCGGGTACATCGCGTCCGGCCCTCTGAACAAAGGCATGGTGTGCGCCTCACGGGAAAGGCCGCCGACATACACCGAGGGCTCTTCCATCACGACACCAGGCTCTTCAACTGGAGGGCGGACGAGGGGCTGGGAGAAGGCAGCCATGGCTGTTCTCAGAGCGCTGTCTCTCAGGCAGCAGGCGTAGGCGGGGAGCCCCGGAGCAGCATCTCTGCTGCAGACCCCCGCGGGGCGGGGGGGTTGGTGGGGAAGCCCTGGAGCAGCCTCCGTGCTGCAAAACGCCAGGGGGGCCTGGTGGGGTGCGGCGAGGCGGTTTGTCAGGGCGGGAAAAGCTCCCCTCAGGGCTCGGCTCGGCGGGGGTGCGTGGGGGAGAGGCGATCCTCCCCCCCTCCCGCGTTAAGTGACAAAATCTCTTGTCACACGGGTGAGTGAGCAGTGACACACGGCTCCCTTGTGTCAGCAACCCGGCCCGGCCCAGCCCAGCCCAGCCGCTACCGGCTGCCCCGCCCGGGACCCGCCCCCTGCTCTCTTCCCTCTCTCCCCTCAGCCGCTACAGCGAGGGAAGGGCGCGAGCTCTCCTCTGGCCTGGCCTCGCCCCGCCCCGCCCCGCCTCGCCTCGCTCCGCCCCGCCCCGCCCGCAGCGCACGTGGCACCCTCGCCTGGGCTGGTCACGTGACGCGGACTCCGGGCTTCCCCCCCTCACCCCCCTCCCTTCCCTCCGCGTCTGACCCCGTCTCCCGTCTGGTCAATAGCAGGAGGCGGCGGCGCATGCGCGGCGGTGCCGCAGCACGCCCCCGCCCTGCCTCCCCCGGCCCGTCTCCCTCCGCCGTATATAAGGCGGGCGCGGCGGGGCTCCCGGCTCCGCAGTGTGCGTGGGCGAGCGCGGCGGTTCCGCGCGGCGGCTCCACGGCGACCCGCGCGGCCTCCTCATCCCTCCCCTCAGTTTGGCCCGGAGCAGTGGCGCTGCCGCCGCCATGAGTTCGGGGACCCCCTACATCGGTAGCAAGATCAGCCTGATCTCCAAGGCGCAGATCCGCTATGAGGGCATCCTTTACACCATCGACACCGAGAACTCCACCGTGGCGCTGGCCAAGGGTGAGGCGGCTCAGTGGGGCCCTTCCCGGGCGGTGAAGCGGGTGGGGGGGGGAAGTACGAGCGGGCCTAGGCTGGCCCTGCCGTCGCGGCCCGGCGCTCGCTGAGGGGACGCGGGGGGCCCGCCCGCTTCGCCCGCCGCTTCCGTCCCCTGAACAATGAACCCGGCCTGGGCGAGTGGCGGCCGGCGTTCGCCCGTCCTGAGGGGGCTGCGGCGGGGCCCGTGGCTCGTCCGCGCTTGCGGGGGGCGGCGGGGTTGGAGCCCCGTGCCTTCGGCGCTGCTGCCTTTCTGTGAGTCAGCATTTGCGAGGCCGCTCCGCGACGCGGGGACGGGCGCGGGCCGTGGCGGGTGCTTGATGTGCCCCCCGCTTCCAACCGGAGGGGCGGGCAGGGCCCGGGATGCTGAGGAGCCTTGGCTGGGAAGTTCCCAGCCCCCTGAAGAGGAGCTGCCAGTAGTGCTAGCTCCTCATGCTATTGTCAGAGCCAGAAAGGTGGTGGTCTGCACTGCCGTTCCTGGTTTGGTTCCCTTCTCCTGGCTCTGTGTGGATGCTCGGCAGTATCTCGGTGCTTGGCTTGAGCAGGGCCTCAGGCCAGTGCTGGGGAAAAGAGTTGCTGTTGATGTGTCTTTTGTTCTTTTCATGATCAATAACTGGACTCCCCTCAGGTGAAGAGGGTGAGAGTTCCTGTACAGAGCGCTCTGGGGTGTCCCCACGTGGGTCTGGTTCTTCTACCTTGCAGGCTGCTCATCAGGGTTTTGTGTCTTAGTTCCCTGTAGAAATAGTGATCTTTATCTTTTACTTAAATGGTGTCACTTAGATTCAGTTGTCACCTGTGCTGGGAACTCCCATATTTATACTCAGAAAAGCCTGTCCTGTTTTGTTTAATCTCCCAGACAAGATCTGCTTTTAATGTCCAGTTTGACTACTCCAGCTCTTGTACATCAGCTTTTTCCTTGCCTTGGTTTTGCCCTTCCCAGTTCTGGGAAGTTCACACTTTCTTCATTGCCTTCAGCAACCCATTAGGATTGTCCACAAACAAAACATCTTTTGTTTTGAAAGACTTATCTGCTGGCACCTGACTCTGACTTGCTTGATTCTGAACTCTCAAGGCAGCCTGTGCCACAGTGTTTATTCAGTATAATCCTGTTTGTGCGATGCTGGACAGGAGGATTGGACATGTGTTAGTGCATATTCTGAAGTTAAAAATATAAGTTTTCACGAATTTACTGTTTGGGGCTTTTTTTTCCTAGGGACAGAGCTGTTTATTTAAGTACAAATGGAGCTATTTATGTTAGTGTCTCAAAGTAATTGAGAGGTTGCAGGAAGGATGCAATTCCTTTACTGTATGTGCAGAAAGGTCTTTGCCTTTACCCAGCAGCAAGTGGAAAAGGTTTCTCACATAGTTCTGGCTTCCACATAGCCTTTGCTACTTCAGAGCTTAAGTGGTTTGTTTCAAAGGCATGTGTGATTAAAGTGCTTTATGATGTGAGAAAGTATATGCTCTATATAAGATTTCTGGCAGTCCTTGTATTTATTGGTCTCTTAGTGTTCAGTTTTGATAAACTTGAATGCCTAAGAAGTAGTTGTTCCAATAGACAGAGAATACATTCCCCCTCCCCCCCTTAAATGCTGCTCTATAAACTTTACAGTACAAACCTTGCTTTTCATTTTATCTCAGAGTGTTTAAGTTTAGAAACTTTATATCAAAATCTGTGTCAGAATTATGAACATAGCAACACTGGTGAAGCTGCTGTCAGCAATATCAGCCCTGTGCTTAGGTGGGATGGTAGTTTGAAATGCTTGATCTCTGAAGGCTTACAAGAACTGTGAGTTACTGATGTGCAGTCAAAATTGTCCAGATAACTAGTAAATTATTATGAAGCCTAACATGCCACTGTTTAAGGCTCCAACACCTTCAGTAACAACAAGTGCTGTTCTCTTATCTGAGTGCTATAAAGGGAAATTTATGTTGAAAGAGACCTTGGGAAGGAATCTGGTTTGGCCCCTTGCTCAAAGCAGGGTAAGCTTCAGTTTGTATTTGGTTCCTGTTCAATCTTAGTGTATGCCAAATATCTTAAACACTGGATAAGGAGACTCCATGCACTGTAAGAAAGCTGTCTGTCTTGCTAGATGCTAAACTTAAATTTCAAACAAAGGAAGTTTAGGCCCATAGCTGTCCTGCTGTCAGTGAACACCAGGAACTTACTCCCCCTTCTGTAGAACTCTGAGGAAACCAAAAGTTTTGAACAAGAAATTATCGATGTAAGCTCTGCTTTCGAGACATGCAGTCACTCTTGTTATGCTTCCTGACCCTGCAGAGGTCTAGCTCAGCAGAGCCCTCCCCACACACGAGTGGAGGCTGTATTGTCAAACACTAGCTGCAGCGTGGTGTGGGATTGATTTCCTGTTCATCTGTAAACAATAGTCGCTCTGACTCTTCGTGGGAGACAGCCCTTCAGACCTCTGCAGAAGCTTAAAGCTGTACTTTGTGATGTGCCAGAAACTGTTAAACCCTCCAGATGCAGGGGCAGAGCGTGCTCAACCCCTAGAGCCCTCTCAAATCCCCTCACTGATGTTTTGTCTACAACAAGGATGTAGTTTTCTACATTTTTACTTAGAAACCTTGGTACCAGCCGATTGAGAGGCTGCCTGGACTGTGCTGGTCTTTGCAGGTCATGCATTTCTCCATGTTGAAGCTTATAGGCTGATCCTGGTGCTCAGAGAAGATGCAGTGCTTTCCAAGCTAGCTGTGGGATTCTGCAGGAGTCTCCAGGTAGTTTCAGTATGTCTTGCCATGAGCTGTGTGGTAATAATCTAATCTTGAGCAGGGATTTCACTGGTACAGTTCATGTCTAAAAGGCCACAAGCACTGCTTTCAGTTTATAATCTGCTTCTGGTTGACTCAGTTACAGCTGTAATATAATCAAACAGCAGCTGGAGATCTAAAATAACTTGGAGGTTTTATATCCTAGGAACTAATTGAAGACAGTCATTCAAAGGAAGTGACAGACAGCTTGCCCTTGTACCAGTTAAGATTCTCTTCCAGTTAGGTGTGAGCTGAAGTGCTAAACAGCATCAGTGTGACAAAGTTTGGCATTGACCTGTTATACCCAGAGCCTACTGCTTGTGAGCTCCCGTGCATGTTGAACAGAGGTGAGGATCATTTCAGTACTGACTGCTGCTTGGTGGGGGAACCACCTGGATACAGCTTTTCATCTCTGAGAACAGGACTCCTGATGAGTAGGCGTGTTTACAACCATCAGTACTCACAGTAACCAGGGGTGGTCAGCACTGGGGTTGCTTATATGCTTGCTGCCCTTTTTCTGAGGAAGCTGTGGTGCCCCTCCTGTCCCCTATCATCCATGTGACAGGGCTGTCTGTTTATCTTGCCAGCTGTGCAGTGGGAGTGGCAGCTGGCTGGCACATGACATGGCAGCTGCTTGTGAAAGGCCTGTCAAGGATGTAGTTTGTAAAGGTACTGCAGGAACTATGGCATGTCCTGGCAGAGAGGTAGAGTTCCTCTATGGTGACCTCTTAAAACTGATTGATGCAATTCCAGTGCAGAGTTGTTCTGTTGGCAGAAAGCGTACATCAAACCAGAATGTGCTGGTGCTTAGTGGAACTGTCGGGGCCTCATAAAGACAGGAAAAAAAAAAACCCAAGTAGACTAGTAAATTTGATGAGCTTCTGTAACTTGTGGCTGAAAAAAATCTCTCTTATGTGTAGACCATGCTCATTCTTTAGCCCATTTCAAGGTTTCTTGTGTCCGTGTCCGATGTAACTACGGTACCTGTTTTCCGGCAGTAACAGTCTGGTAAGCATGAGTCAGGCCTCTTACTCTTCAGTGGCTCAGACTGATTTATTCTTCTACCAGCTAGCTACCTCACACACTCAATTGCAGCCTTTCTTCTACTCTGTGTAACAACCCTGGTTACTACCTGCTCAAGTGTTCTCTCAGTAAAGCACCGAGTAAACCCTCGGTAGACACTGAAGTTCTGGTTTTATCACACTTTTTTTTTAGGTAAATCATAAAACCAGTGTCATGGAGTAGGGAAGATTTTAAGTTCTTGCCATTCATAAAACTTTACATGTAACTGTATCATAAATACATGAAACCAAAGGTGCAAATTTGAACTCTAAAGCCTTCTAAGATTACTTCCTCCCCCAGTGCTTGAGGGGCCTCTTGTGTGGCCTGCTGCAGTGACAGTTGTCTCAAGCTGAATGCCTGCATCGGACAGGTGCTGGGGAGGGAAGGGGAATGTGGTACATAGTGCTGCGGGGAAGTCCTTGGGCTGTGAGTAGGATTCTTCACTCCAGCTGGTTTATGGTCTTTACCTTCACAGCTTGATGTAAACAAAACTGTTTATACAGGCTGCTGAAGAAGTTGGCATTTGAGGGAACAGATGTGTGTGATAAGGAGATTCAGGGTTCTGGAGGTAACCATTTCTTATTACAGTTGGCAAGTATTACAAGAATGCTTTTTAATTGCATACATCTTGACTTACACAATGCTGCACTGGTAGTAATGGACTAATAGTAATCTTTTTAATGCTAAAGTGCAATCCTTCGGTACTGAAGACCGGCCCACAGACAGACCTGCTCCTCCGAGAGAAGAAATCTATGAGTACATTATTTTTCGAGGAAGTGACATCAAAGACATCACTGTTTGTGAACCTCCAAAAGCTCAGCATACTCTGCCACAAGATCCTGCTATTGTTCAAGTAAGTTAGCCTGAAGTGTTGGTAGAAAGCTGTGATAAAAACCTTGGTGATGGACTGGATTTTGGTATAAACTTATAAAAATGAAGGCCAGTAAGTGTCTCCAGGAATCTTCAGATTGAAGCATCCTGAATTTCCTTGTAATGTTTAAAATAGCAGCAGCATTAAAGACTTCAGTCAACAAAAGCCAGAGCTAGTTTACCTAGCTGAGAATGCAGGAAAAGTGTAAAGAGGTAAACTAACCCTTCTCAGTGTTTATGTAAGATTTAGTAATGCTGTACATGAAGTAGAGAATCACTGCCAAAGCAAGTTGACTTCTGGACACTGTAAATGGAAATGTACTTTGTCTTGTTACAGTCTTCACTGGGCTCTGCCTCTACATCATCCTTTCAGCCACATGTGCCTTACAGCCCGTTTAGAGGTATGCCACCTTACAGCCAGCTTGCTGCCAGCTCTTTACTTAGCCAGCAGTACGCAGCTTCCTTAGGTTTAGGTAAGTAAAAACTTTACTCGCTAGATTAAAGGTACAGTCCTTGTATGCAGCTACTATGAGACCAGTTAACCAAGTAACTAATACAGAATTCCTTGCCAAGTGTCAGGCTCCAGCAAGCAGCAAATAAGTAGTTAACTTTGTGCAAGGATCTAATTGCAGGGAGGCCTGCCTTTCACTTACTTGTGCATACATACATGCGAGAGAGAAACCAAATAGCTGAACTTTTTCTGAAAGTAGTGTGAACCCCTAACAGTTGAGGACAGTTCATTTCTAACCTAACATACTTCACATCTACATCACATGTTAAAATAACTTGTATTCCCAGAGAGGACTGTAAATAAGCTGCTCTAATGCTGTTCTAGAGATTCTTGTATCTCTTTCCAAGTCCTTCAGATGTTTCACTACCTTGTATCTTATCCATGTATCTTTGCTTTCTCTTCTTCCCTCTATCTCTTCAGAGAAATTGGTAAGCCCTCCAGCATCAGCAGCTGCTTCCAGCCCTAGTTCTTCTCCGTCTCCACAACCTGTTTCAGAGCCTGACATGTCTTCAGATCCCCATCAGCTCTCTTCCAAGGGTAACAGCAGTTTGAGGACTCCAAATATTTGGAAGAACTGCATGGCACTTGCAAACACTCTTCTTGTTAATCCCTCCTAGAATGATAGTACTTCTATGGGTAATGCTAGTAGAGTGTGTTCTCAGCTGGTTTTGCCTTTCATTACATGAAGCATTCCTCCTGTCCTAGAAGTCTCAATTAGAGAGACAGGAGAAAGAGAGGTTCTGCTGTCCTGTAACTTTTCTGTAAGTATCAGGAGAGGGATGAGGTTTAGGGATGTTCATGTGCTGCATTCTGTCTGGGAACATGTCACTTTAGGGACTGGGTGAGGAATTAATTAGCCTTTCCTGGAAAGACAAGTGCACTGCTTCAATTGTGGGTGGCCTTGCTGGGAGAGACCTAGGTTAATAGAAAATTCAGGAGTATTGCTGTAATTGAGGAAACATCAGGATAGATTTCATGCATGGTGGGGCACAGTACCTTGTCAAGACTCCCAGTTAGTAAAGCATGACTAACAGTGAGCAATCTGAGTCGTGGTAAGCTGAGATAATGTAGTTCTGGCTGCTTGCTTCTGCGTGTAAAAAAAAAAAAACACTTTTAAAGGAGGTTGAGTAGAGATACTAGACTGACTGTCCTGAGAGCAGAGGGACCAGGTGCAGCCTGCATTTAAACATGGTAATTAGTTTCATCTGTTTTTAACTTGAGCATGTATGCTTGTGTGGGCATGAAACTGTTTTTACTTACTTGCTGGTTTTGGCCCTCTATCTGTACAAACTTTCTCAATATTCTGGCTAAGCTTTGAAACTTTCTCATGTTAAACTTGCACAGCAGCCTTGTCCAACTGAATAATCCATAGGATGTGTCTGTCTTCCTTGCAAGTTTTCCAGGTGTTCATTAACTGGGAACCTGCATGATGTTACCTACTGGGTATATCTCATGTGGACTTGGGTGACCCAGAAGTGTCAGTGGCTTGGTTTGTGTGTACTCTTCAGCTTTTCAACTTTTCTTTCTCTTTTAAGTATATTGAGTTAAAAGTTCGCTTCCAAGCAATTCTTATGCTCATAACTACATAAATCTGTAGTACTCAAAACTTCTAATTAAACCTAGAATGCAGTGTTTCTTCTGAGTACTGAAGACTGTCACTTTTTAATATAATTGGTGTAAGGTATACCAAACCATGAAAAGTATTTACATGTTTTGTAGTGTGAATAAATAAGCCTGGATGGAAGAGCAACAGAAGTCTTGGTAACACTTTGGCCTTGACCAAGAAGGAATTTAAAAGGGTAACTTTGAGATCCTGGTCTGGTTTCAGGTTTTCTTTGTCTGAAAGCTAACAATAAGCAATGAAATTGAAGGACTTCTAAAAGCAGCTTACAAAATGGGATATAGTTGAGGTGGTTTCTGTTTATGCTGCAACACTTTTTTGACAAAGTGGGGAAGTTTACTTGAGTGGTTTCAAAATGGTGCAATTTTGCTTCAGATTTAAAGTATTGTGTAATGTAAAATCCTATATAACCAAGGATACACCCAGAAATTCAGTTTTGGTATAAACAGTCCAAGAGACTGACCTGGCTTGCTTATCTAATGTGTGTCTAACTTGGTTTAAAAAATAAGTGGGTAGACTTTGTGATTATTTTTAAGGCAAAATCTCTCTGAATTTGAGAGCCACGACTTGTATGGCAGTAGTGCCTTACCTAGTGTATATGCCACTTAAACTTAGTGTGTAATGATAAACACTCAAGGCTTTGAGTAACTCTTGACAAAACAGTTTCTACTTAAAAGTGGGTAGGGTTTGAGTAGCGTTGGCGCATTTTCTGAGTGGCACTTAGTCATTGGGATTTTTTCCAGGTGCTGGCTTCCCTTCTGTTCATCCAGTCCGCAAAAGCCCCATGGTAGAGCAGGCTGTTCAGACTGGCCCCGTTGACAACATGAATTCTCAAAAGCCACCCCCAGTGAAAGTAGCTCCAGGGGTCCAGCGCAATGGACGGCAGGTTCCGCAGGGCAGCAGTAAGACAAATGGTATGTGTGCGCCGCTTCACCTCTGAGGTGCTGGTTTGGAGCATCCTTCAGAGGAGCACAGCAAGACTAAACTGTTTTGGTTTTGTTCTTGTGCTCCTTTAAGTTTGTCCTTTCTGTTCAGTAGATACAGTTCAGGCAGCACCTGTGCAAAACCAAGGACAGGTGAATGATGAAAACAGACGACCTCAAAGGAGAAGATCGGGTAGGTTAACCTGACTCTAAGCAGTCACAGTAGCTGATAAAGGCAAATTCTTCACTGAAGGTAACAGTGAAGGATCATTGGGCGGAAACTTGAGTGAAATAAAGCTTGATATGGCTTTGGGCATCTGGAGATGCTTCCCTAAGTAAGTTCTGGAGTCACAGAAGTTCAGAACATTTCAGGGACAGCATTCTAGTGTCCTAAAAAACTTGAAGGTATATTATAAAAATGGATCCTCCGAGTTGGCAGCAGCAATTGGATTTCTCCAAAAGCTGAAATATTTTTATTGGGAAGGGGCAGCCTGTGTAAGAATTTCCAGAGTGCTTATGACTGAGTGGAGCTATGGAGCTCTTGCTTCCATAGAGCAGAGGTCTTATCTCAAGACTCTGAAGCACATGTCAAAAAAAAGTGAAATTAAATGCAGATATTTCTGCTCAAGCAAAATGAGAAAAGGCAGGAAACAAAACTTGAGACTCAGGTCTTCACATTAATTTGCCTGAGGGCAGCTCTCTAGAAGGAGTTGCAGCTTTTTCCAAAGAGGAGTTGATAGTGGCTCAGCTGGAAACCAGTAACTGTACAAAGTACAAGCTCCCTTTGTGGGTAAATGAGTCTTGGGTGGATTTTGTGAAACCAGTGACCTGCTCCTTGTGGCCATCGTGACAGGTTTGTAGACTAATTACAGTACCACACTTGGCAGATGAAGAGCAGATGGGAGAGTTTTCCCTGCTTATAGTACTTATTCCAATTTCCTTTCCTCGCACTGGAAGGCAAGTTGGTTATGCTTTGTCTTAGTGGTAAGACTGACGTCCAGGAATGCTTTTCAGAAAGTTAGTCTTGCTGTTTTCTCCAGCCAAGTTCGGAACTTACTTTCAAAGGTGTGGCCTAACCACAGGATTGGAAGCCAGAAACTCCTGAGTTCTAACCCTGGTTTCTTCTGGTCTTGAGCAAGTCATGTAACCTCCCTGTGCATTACCAAGTGTTTAAACTCTCCTGCTTTCAGGAAACAGGAGAACCAGAAACCGTTCTAGAGGACAAAACAGACCAACTACTGTGAAGGAAAATACAATAAAGTTTGAAGGTGACTTTGACTTTGAAAGTGCAAATGCACAATTCAACAGAGAGGAACTTGATAAAGAATTCAAGAAGAAACTAAACTTTAAAGGTTTGTGACTTCGTTAAATATGAATTGCTGAGCTAGTAGTAAACACTGCATAGACAAACTTGTTCTGAAAAACTGATTACATGTGGCAGCAACTCAAATCTTGTTTGAGGGAGCAAGAGAACAGATGGCTCTTCAGTGTGCATCAAGGAAGTGTAATACATTTTGTTATCTTCAGATGACAAAGCAGAGACGGGGGAAGAAAAAGGGGACCCTGGAGTGGCAACTCAAAACAATGATGGTAATGCAGAGGAGGACCTTCTGGGGCCCAATTGCTATTATGATAAATCCAAGTCCTTCTTTGACAACATTTCTTCAGAACTGAAATCTACGTGAGTATTTTCTAAAACCTGGCATTTCTAAAGTGCAATTTTAGGCATAGAATTCCAGGCATAATCTACATCACATGACTTATTTTTTAAAAACTTGTAGAATGCAAGAAAGTCAGCAAAGCAGCCTTTTAGAAGGAAGTACTGCCTTGAGTTTGGCTGATGAGTGATGCTAGCCAAGCTTTGTGCAGTGGCATCAAACAAAAAGCAAGGACTTCAGCTGATACACTTGCCTACAGTATGATGCAGGAATTTCCAGCTCTGTTTCCCAGTGCTAACTTTGAACCCATTGATTTTAAACAAATTTCTTATCTCATTTGTGGGAGGAGGCATCAGGGTCATGCTGTGCTGAAGATGGTGTACAGTGCAGACAGGAGCAGGCTGAGGCGGTCAGCTCTGCCTCTGGAAATGCATTAAGTTAAATGTTGGGAATATTAAAAGAAAGCTTCATCTCTTGCTGCTGACACTGCTGTTATCAGCTGCCTGATGAAGTCAGACATCCCCATAGTGTCAGTGTGTGAAATTCCCTGGCTGATGTTTCTGCTTCCCTTCTTCAAAGCTTTGAGCGCTTGCTGCAAGGTGTTCAGGGCTCTGCTAAGGAAGAAACGTGCTGGTGCTGCTGAGCTGCCTCAGTAGCAGGCTGCTGAAGCTCAGCTGTGACAGGGCTTCCATGTTTCTGGAAAGGCTTCACTGGAGTAAAGACTTTATAGCTTTCACAAAAACTAGACTGGTTTTGAAATGCTAGTAAGTGTATTCCACCCTTTTCTAGGCCCATCTTTAGTTTCCCAGAGTGAAAGCAGCTCATGAAAGCCAACAGCTGTCACTTCTAAATCCATGTGTAGCAGAGGAGTTGAGTTAGTGAGCGTGTGTGTGCTGCAGCTGGTTCTTGCTGCAGCTCAGTTCAACAAAACAGGGCGCCTGAAGCTTCCTAGCTGAGCGAGTTGGTGGCCATTGGATGCTTCCACTAAACGAGTGCGGTGCTGTTCAGTTCTAGGCGCACCACGTGGGCTGAAGAAAGGAAGCTCAATACAGAGACGTTTGGAGTGTCTGGACGGTTCCTTCGTGGCCGCAGCTTTCGCGGTGGATTTCGAGGTGGAAGGGGTAGCGGAGCAGCGAGGCGGAACCAGACCACTCACAGAGCTGGTACTGGCAGAGTGTAACTTCAGAGGCAAGTCTTAGCCAGAACAAATACTGTCTCTGAGCCATGTTTGTCACTTGATCTTTGCTTGAACTGTCTGTGCAACCTCTTCTGCTCTCCAGTCTCACAGATGTATTGAGAATCATTCCATCTTGTATCTGGTCTGTTTTAAGTGGCAGAAGGAAATATGAGCGGTTTTAACGTGTTCTTTAACATGTTGATTGTTCCATCAGTTGCTTGGACTGGTTGCTGTCTGGGGAAGCAAGAGCTGCTTGTTGGAGCTGGGACTCCTAGCTACACATTTCATTTGTTATATGGGTGTGAACTTTGCTGCTGTTCTTTTTTTTTGGGAAAGATCCCTGTGATCTCCTCTAACTCTACTTGTTTTTATAATTAGGTTTTAACATCTCTCGTGAGAAGATGAAGCTGTATATAGGAAGAAAACAACCAACTGCTGCACTAATGTGGGGAAATGGTTCATATTGTTTACTGTCTCAGCTCAAGCAACAGAACTTCATGTACTACTGCTTATATTCTGGACTTATTTTGGACCAGCAGCTATCAGCTGGATTATTTGTTGGAAGAGGGAATGTGTTCAGGGGTACCTTCTTCAGGGTGTTTTTTTGTTTGTGTTTAAGTGCAGATTAACTTACATGGTTCTTCTTTCTGGGTCTCAAAGGCTGCTGTAGTCTAAGCTTGAAGTCAGACTCCTTTTCTGAACCCTGAAGAAGAAAAATCATGCTGTTTTAACATGGAACCAAAGCTCACTTGAAATAAACCAGCTATAGTTTGTTTGTTCTGAGGAACCAAATGGATTCTTTGGTGCTGCTGGTCTCACTGTTCTCAGCAGCAGGTGTGAAGTAGCACTTGGTATCTGGAAGAATGGATTCCTGGTGCTGAGGAGTTGTGTATATTGTCACTTGGGAATACTGGAGTGTTGATCATGTAGTAGTGTAAATGACTGTACAACTGTTTGTCGGCTGGTACTAATGTGGAGGTGCTGCAGGTCTGCACGCAACTGCAACCTTCCCTGAGCTGGAGGGTGCTGGGTGTTGTTCCTCAGAGGCTTGGAGCTCCCTGCTGGGTCAGGGCAGTGTTGGGGACAGTGCTGTGTCCTTGGTGGGACTGGAGCAGCAAGTGCTGTGCTCCTGTGTCCAGAATAGAGTTTTTGGCAGTTGTTGACTGTCTGGGAAGGAGATTGTCAGCTCTGCCTTCTGGCCTCTGTGTTTGTACCTCGCACTTGGGTAGTACCAAATGCAAACAGTTCTCTGTACACTAGTAGACTGTGGTGGAACACTATGGAATGTTTTCATTAAACTAGGGATGGGAGTCCATATAATGAAGCTTAACCAGATGGGCATGTTTAATTTGTTTCCTCTATACCCCTCATACTGTAAATAGTTTAGTTGTTTTTCTTTTGTTTTTAAAAATCTGTATGTGGGGAGAGGGGCTGGGAGGGAGGGGTTACATTTGTTTGCATGAATAAGTGGGTTAAATTGCTATAGGCATGTGTCCCGGTTTTGGTTGGTAGGGAATTTTGTTGAAAAAGCACCTTGATGACTGAACCCCTTACATAGCTAGAATTTTTTAGTTATGCGTTGACCTAGGTTACTGTAAAAGCTTGGATTTATTTTTGTAGGACTTTATTGCTAAGAATTAGAACATAGCAGTGGGGCTGCTCCTTGGAGTAATGTAAATTGTAATTATAATAAACATGTAAATGTTGAAGGCTTCCCTCCTACTTTGTTCTATATGTAGCTTGCTAACATCAGCCTACATGACCTGTCAGAGTTCTGGCAGGCTGTGAAGTATCACAGTGTTGGGGAAAAAGGCTGAAGACCCCTAATCCAGGTGCTGACCCCCTTGTTGCTGTTCCCCTGTGTTCCTGGGCTGATCTTGTGGAGGAATCAGCCCCAGGAGCAGTGCTGTTGCCCAACTGCCCTGAGCATTCACCTCCAACTGCGAGTCCCTGGGCTGCTGGGGCTTAACCAGTTTGGTTTGGGTGGCAGCGCTGCTGGTTCAGTAGCCACAGAATACCTTCAGTATCTGGGCTTGTACCAGTAGAACAGGGTGTGTGGTGAAACAGCTGTGGAAGCTGCTGCAAGCCTCTCATTTCTTTGCTGGCAAAACAGTCGGTGTGACATCAAGGGTAAAGGGAATTGCTCTGCTGGACTCAACTAACTTGTCTGAGGTGGCCATGACCAAATGAGAAATCCTTGTGTAACAATACCTTAATGTATTTTTAAGGCAGTAATGCCCCTTTACAGCAAGGCCTCAGATCTAACACAAGGCACAGTCATTGCTGTGGACAGTTGAAATTGCCTTACTGGGGAGACATCCCAGCCTTTCCCAATTTGCTGTGTCTGGCTTGGTCTGGGGGGGGGGGCGTGGGGGGGGGGGGGTGGTGT